>PVIC010007080.1:0-43821 GCA_004025085.1 Thryonomys swinderianus | reverse complement strand
AATGGGGAAGGGAAGGGCCTAAAAACAAAGAGACAAACTATGGTATGTATATGGAGACACCTCCCAAGAGGACTGTAAACAGCATGAGCTGCAAACATGTACTAATAAAATTAAAAATTTTTTTTAAAAAGAGGAAGGATTTATTTTGCTTCACAATTTCAGAGGTTTCAGTGCACAGTCAGCTGGCTCAGTGGCTTTGGTCTTTGGCAAAGCAGAATATGGGAAGAATCCAAACGCAAGGTGGGCCAGACTGCTCACCTTAGGGAAATGGGGAAAGAGGTAGGGACGGAGGGGCACAGGGAGAAAGACAGTGAGCACGAGAGCATCAGGGGCCCCATGCTCCTTCAAGAGCACACCGTGCCCCTTCTCCCACCAGGTCCCCGCCTAAAGGCCCCACCAGCACCCCGTGGCATGCCAACCTGTTGACCAGGGCTCTAGCATGCAGGCCTTCAGCAGATGTGTACATGCAAATGACAATAGGGGATTCTATGAACTGAGGAGGAACTGAGGGCCGGATCCAGCCTGGAGTTACTCAGCTGGTCATTGAGGAAGCCTGAGGTAGTCTTCAGGAGGATCTAGGATGCATTTATGAGGCTGTGAGGCCTGGACAATTTTTTTTTAATTATAAGTGAATTTTACTTTGAGGAAAACATTTTAAGACAACCTCATAATCCAGTCTTAGATGGATTGTGTGTACTCATGCATGGCTTGGAATGGGACATATTCCTTTCCTCTGCCATCCATTCCAACTACTCTGTAAGTGAAAAAAAAAATGTTTTTCTACATCATCCCTAGGGGATTCCTAAGCACTTGAATGTTTGAAGGCCACTAATACTATAACTGAAATGACACAGCCTTTCTCCCAACTCTATCTGCACCTAACTGCCTATAACGTCTTATAGATCTTTCACTCTCTTGGTGTCAGCGGTGAAATCGAACCCAAGGAGAGAATAAGGAATGTTTATCTGGGACAAGATGTATTTTTACTAGCGATGAGAAGAGAATGACCATTGAATCACGTGTTTTGACCAGTAAAGACTAAAACCCATTGGATCTTCCAAACAAGCTTTTGTTTCTTGCCTCAAAGCCCCAGGCGAATCTCTGCACTTTCTGTGTACTTGGTATTTTTAAAGTTAGTGTTTTACTTTCGAGCACTGGCTCCCTTATGACACCTTGTGATATGAGTCCCATATTGCTTTACCCACAGGTTTTCATGGGGTCTGCATCCTTCACTTAATATTCATATTGCTGCATTCACAGCTCTAATCAGTCTGACCTGGCAGGCATTTATTTCAAAACTATCATATGAAGCAATTTCCCCTTCAAGACATTTCACTATATTGCTGTCAAAGAGAGACCTATTTAGAACGAAATCAAAATCAAGAGAGGATCAGAAATAACTTCATTGGGAACAAAGTATGTTTATCAGGAAAAAGGAAAGACAGTGACAACCACTCTGGGGTTCAAGAAATAGACTAAAAACTTATGATAATGTGAGTAACCAAATCCACTTTTACCTTTTAAGGTTTTCTGTAACTAGTGATACCCTCTGTAGTGCTAAAGGGGATCCTTATGTTGACAGCAGAGCCTACCAAAGATGGAGGCCGAGAGAAGACCATATGCCAAAAAGGAGGTGAAGGGCTGGACAGTTAGCTCAGTGGTTCCGGCGCCTGCCTCGCAAGCGCACGGTCCTGAGTTCGATCCCCGGTAACCACATATAATGCTGGGCGTGGAGACATGCCCACCAACAATCAACGCCGCATACCACAATAATCCCAGCACTCAGGAGGCAGAGACAGGAGCATTGCTGAGTTCGCGGCGGCTTGCCTGGGCACCATAGTGAGCTCAGGGCCAGCCTGAACTACAAAGCAAGACCCTGTCTCAAAAAGCAAAAAAAAAAGGAGGTGAAATCTTAAGAGTCGGGGCAGCTGCCTTCCCAGAGCTGCCTCATGTTGTGTAAAGGAAAGGTGTCTCTTAACATCCAAACTGTTTTCCACAAATACTATCTCTGAACCTTTCTATGGTTATATTTGCAAGCCTGATACTTAAAGGGACATGTGCTCTCCCACGGTCCAGAGCACGCCCTAGCAGGAAGCCATCAGGCAGCTACATGGACTTGTCATGAAGTGGTCAAAGTTTTCTGTTAATATCTATTGTGAAAGGTAAACCACTACTGACATGACTTAAAGCACTGTACCTCCACAGCAAATATGTAAAGAAAAACATTCTAGTGAAATGTTTTAATTTTTCACTAATGCAAAGTCTGATTTAAAAAAAGTAGTGTGTTGAAACAAAAGCAACCGTTATAGTAAAAGACACATCGCCTCCTATCATTCTTGTCACCTTCTCAAGCAGCTCCAGGAATTCTTTCTCTTTTTGTCCTTTAAAATATCTTTATTCTGGGCTGGAGATTTAGCTCAGTGGTTCTGGCGCCTGCCTCACAAGCATAAGGTCCTCAGTTCAATCCCCAGCAACCACATACAATGCTGTATGTGAGTCACCACTCCCACCAGCAATCAAACCACATACCGCAGTGCAGGGTGTGGTGGCTCACACCTGTAATCCCAGCACTCGGGAAGCAGAAACAGGAGGATTACTGAGTTCCAGGCTTGCCTGGGCTACATAGTGAGCTCAGGGCCAGCCTGAACTACAAAGCGAGACCCTATCTCAAAACAAAACAAAGAAAACCCCAAAATATCTTTATTCTTTATATTTTTTATTGGCATATGTTTTGATACATATTAAAGATTTTTTTTTTTGAGATAGGGTCTCGCTTTGTAGTTCAGGCTGTCTCTGAGCTCACTATGTAATCCAGGCAAGCCTGGAACTCAGCAATCCTCCTGTCTCTGCCTCCCGAGTGCTGGGATTACAGGCGTGAGCCACCATGCCCAACACTGTGGTATGTGGTATGTGGTATGTGGTATCGATTGCTGGTGGGTGTGAGTCACCACACCCAGCATTGTATGTAGTTACCAGGGATCGAACCCAGGACCTTGCGCTTGCGAGGCAGGCGCCGGAACCACTGAGCTAACCCTCCAGCCCCATATTAAAGATATTAATTGTGGGAAAGTGATACATATACATATTGCATCTTAATGCTTTTTACTTCCTCTCTGTTAGACTGCTGAAGAAAACTATTGTCAAGGAACTATGAGATATTAGAAGAATGTAGTAGGTTTTCAAATACTTAGGAATTGTTAACAATATTTTTGAACAAAGCTATCATCTTTGCAAATACTGTTTGAACCTATACATGATCTTAATTACTAGCCTTTTAAGTAGATCATTTACACACATAGTGAACACACTGTCTGCCCTGCTATCATTTATAGTGGTCAGAGTATCACCATCAACAAGATAGTTAAATGTTGCTGGCATGGGTTAGATCATTTCTTTGGCTCCCCACATCTGCCAATGATTCTATGAAAACACGATGAGACCTTGTATTGCTAATTATTACCATGCTTGACTGCTCTTTCCGACCAGCATATCTCTATGAAGAATCTAGACTTGTGCATAAGATACACAACAAAATTATAGGTTACAACTAAGTAATACCCACCAATGGGAATGTGACAGTGCATGGAGACAGTCGTCCCCTTTCCTTTATCTCCTGCATTTCCTCTCTCCACTCCTAGGCAGACCTTTGTGATTTGTGTGAACAGTAGAGGCTGGAAGAAGCAACCTTTTGTGAATTACCAGGTGAGGTGTATGGATGCCATAGCTCTGCCCTGTTTTCCAGGGACACTTGCTCTTGGAACCCTGGCACTGTGCTATGGGGAAACCAACCAGAAGGGGCCACATGTAGGAGCCCCAGCTGGCGGCCCAATGACTGCCGGACAGATGACTGGGCTTCCAGGGCTCTCCTCTCTGACCCAAGTCACATCTGGCCTGTGGGACAGCCTGGCTGCTGCTGCTCTGTAACACACACAACAGAGTATGATTTTTCCCCCAAAAAAACAAAAGTACTAACACAGCAATGCAGGTGAATCTCAAAGATCCTATGCTTAGTAAAGGCATCTACAAACAGTATGTGTTTCCACTTCTTTCAGGTTGAAGGACTGAGCAGTTGTTACACGCGGGCACAGCATCTGAGAAGGCCACAGGCAGTACACTGGGAGGTGGAGGTAGTCCCTGTCAGAACAGTGCATGTGACCAGGACAGATCCACCTCTATCCAACCGCTCAAGCCAGGAACTAGAGTTCCAGGCTTCTCCCTCATCTAAACCTGAACACCTGCCAGTCACTGTACAGCATGCTGAGTGTCTCCTTATCCATATTCCCCCCTGCAGCTGCCTTGGGCTCAGCCCTCTAACTCCCTTCCTCCACAGGAGGGACACCTCAGAGAGCTCGTGCTGCTGCAAGAATGTCCTCAATAAAAGGAATCTCCCATCCTGTCATTGTCCCAGGTCTTCAGGAACCCTGCACTGCCTCTTGAGAAATGTTCAGCTCTCAGCAGGGAAAACAAAGCCCGCTATGCTCTGTCCCTTGAAGACTGTTACAGTGTCCACTTCCCGTCCTGAGTCATGACACGCGACCAGGGTGCTCACAAGAATATGGCTGCCTCGTGTCTGCAAGCCTGTGTTCAAATGCTGGCTCTCTCACTCAGACTCCCTGGGAAACACAGGTCCTCCTTCTGGACTGCACTGACATATTCGGTCCTTGGTGTGCCCTTGGCACAGCCCCCCCAGCAAAGCACCAGCCCATCGCATCCACGAGTGCTCAGTACCCCACATGCTTCTGTCACTGAAGCAGGAATGATGTTTTATCTTATTTTGCTTCAGATTTTCTCCCTCTTCTAAGCTACATGCTTCACTTGGGAAAGAATCACTCAGATTTATCTGGGCCAAACATACTTCCCAACATGCAGTAGATGTTTAAAAATCATTTGTTAAATGAATTGAAGCCCAAGCAAAAAATGGTTTTAAAATACTGCTTCCAAAAAGGAGGCAAATAAAAACTGGTATGAAAAGATTGATAGCAAAGAAGCTGATATAAAATTGAGAGCATAGATTCAGATTATAAGTGGTTAAAGTCCTCTGGAAAGATGATTTCTACATACACACACACTGACACACAACAGGTTTAGTCTGAAATGCTATCATTCACAAGACAAACAAACAAACACCTCCTGATATTCAAAATAAAGAGTCTGAGTGCCACTACTGATTTTCCCAATATGTCTCCATAGACATTTAATGTACTTTTGCTGCTTTTGAACTCTGGATGTCTGCATGGTTTGCGGGCACAATTATCTCCAAGTAACAGAGCGTGGGATGCTCTGGGTTCTCAAAAATCATTCGTTTTATATAGCTTATGAGCAGCAGTATTCAAATATTGCCTCATTGCTATAAGTAATCCTCAGAATAATAAAGCGTGAACAATGTTGTGCTGGGGAGTTTGTCTGTAACCAAAATTGGTTCTCTGTTGTGATTCGGAGCTAAGTGGTATAAAGCGCAGAGCTGTAAAGTGGGCCCCGTCACATTCAGACCTTCCCTTAGAGAGCAGAGGCTCGACTTCAGACAGGGAGGGTGTCGGTTCCCAGGTCCGAGAGGGAGACCTGGGAACTGAGACCTGCTGAAGTGACAGGTGGTGGCTGGTTCAGTAACATACCTTATGCACACAAAGTTGCCATGCTGAAAGCAATGTGTCCTTCCAGTAGGAGCGTGAAAAGATGGAAATAAAACTGTACAAATATTTATTAAGTGCTATATAACTTGCTCCAGCCAATTAAAAGTCCTAACATGGTGGCACATGCCTGCAGTCTCAGCGATTCAGAGGCTGAGCAGGAGGGCCACAGTCTGAGCTAGCCTGCCCTACCTGGTAAGTTCAAGGCCAGCAAGACCCTGTCTCAAAAGAACAATTTGATGTTAATTAAATTTTATTTCCTGATGAGAAAACAAGCCTCATGGATAAAACCTTCCAGAAACTTCTGATTCAACTTCAACACGTTAAGAACTTGGACATTGTCATTCACAGTCTTAAGACAAACACTACTTTTCTTGACTTGGAAGTTATGTGACAGATAATACATGGGTTATAGAGGCCTCAGGAGAATTTTTTTAAATATTTGAATTAAATAAAAATGAAAAAATAAATCATCAACATTTGTAGAGCATGGTGAATGCAGAGCCCATGGGAAAATTTACAGCTTTAAATGAACATATTAGAAAAGAAATAAGATGTAAAATGAGGCACTTGAGTTCCCACCTTACAAAACTAGAGAAAGAACAATTGAAGTCCAAAGCAAGCAGAAAAGAAGTAAAGTTAGAGCTGAAATAAATGAAACTGAAAACAGGAAATCCATAAAGAAAATTGCTGAAGCCAACATTTTTTCCTCTGAAAACATCAATAAAATCGGCAAAGTTCTAGTTAGGCTAACCAGGGAGGGGACACACGTTTTTAGAAATGAAACAAAGGCCACTATCCCTGCTGCCGTGGGCACTGACGGGCAACAACAGTACATCGCAGCAGCTCTTCCTTCGCAGGTCTGGGCACTGCAATGAAATGGATCCATTCCTCTAAATATAGTTTATCAGAACTGACACCAGAAGTAGAAACTGTGAATAAGTCTGCATGTGTTAAAACATTAAATATACAATTAATAACCTCCCCAAAAAGAAAGCACCAGACCCAGATGGTTTTACAGATAGATTTTTATCAAACATTTTTTTTAAAGAAACCATTTCTCTGCAAATTATTCCACAAACACAAGCCCAACACTGAAACAAGATATGACTTTATAAAGGAAGAAACTACAGACTAATATTTCTCATGAATACAAGTGTAAAAATCCTAAAGTCAATGAGCAAACTGAATCTGGCAATGTATAAAGAGAATTATATGCCCTGATCAAATGAGCTTTATTCTAAGTATACAAGTCTAGATCAACAGTAGAAAAATCTTTCAATTTAACTTACCATTGCAATGGCTAATGAAAGTCACATGATCACCATCAACTGATGTAGAAAAAACTTTTGACAATATTCACTACCATTCATAATTAAAATCTCTCAGCAAACAAGGATCTTTGTATGAAAAATTATAAAATAAATGAAACAAACCATGTAAAGGTTTAAATAAATAGAAAGCTATTTGGTGTCCTGGAAGAATCAATTATTAAAGGACTTCGATTCTCAACTGACATCTAAGTTCAACACAACCACAACCAAGACTTCAAGAAACTGTTGGACCTCAACAGACTGGTTCTAAAGTTTAGGTAGAAAAGATAAAGCATCTAGAGTAGACACACTAGAGAACAGACAGTACTCAGAACATCCAGTATCAAATTTACCCTAAGACTACAATTGTCCAACAGCACAGTGTTGGTGAGGAAGCCGGCACCCCAGTCACCAGCAAAACAGCCCAGCAGAGACTGCACCGACAGTACCAACTGTCTTCAACGAAAGAGCAAAGGTCGGGCTGAAGATGTAGCTCAGTGGTACAGCACCTACCTGGCAAGTTGAGGTCCTGTGCTCATTCCCTCATTAAAAAAAAACAAAAACAAAAACAAAAACCAAAAACGGAGGAGCAGGGCAGCTCAATGGACATAGAAAATCTCAACAACTGTGCATCCATCTACGATAAATACAGACCTCTCACCTTCTGAAAAGTTTACTCAAAGTGGCTGATAGGCAAAAACATAAAATGCAAAGAATACAAAACTTCTGGAAGAAGATACAGGAAAAAGTCCAGGTGAGCACAGGTTTGGTGATGTTTTAGATACACTATCCAAAGCATAACCCATGAACAGAAAAAAATGGTTGAGTTTTATGAAAATTAACACTTTTGCTCTGTGAATAACATGGTTAAGAGAATGGAAAGACACTATTGTCGAGGAGAAGATCATATATGATAAAAGACCTGGGCCCCAAATATACACTAAGCTCCTAAAACTAAACATGAAGAAAACGAATTAATTAAAAATGGGCCAAAATCTGAACAGACATCTTGCCAACACACATACATCCCCAGGAACTGCCCCCCACATCTGTGAGGGCTGCAGGTAACAGCAGCAGTTGAGACACCAGTGCACACCTGTTAGAATGGGACATCTGAACACCTGCGCAGACCAACTGCCCACTGGCCGGGTACAGTGCCAAGAGCACTCTGCCACAGCTGTGGGAACACACGAGCCTGCAGCCTCTGGGAAAGCGGGACAGTCTCTCCACACAATGATGAAACTGTTCGGCAACACACTTCTGAGACACGTCCCCATTGGGTGGTGGCAGTGACTGCAATTTGGCCCTATTTCTTTGGCATTTAAATACACAGAAGCATTTAGCATATTAAACTTTTACAATGCATTATCAAGTACTAAGCAAAGTATTTTACATATTTCACTGAGTCCTTTTATTTCTAAATTGGGAATTACTTTATTTTCAAATGGGAAGCATTATGGAATATTTTGATAATCTATGGAAAGAAAAAGTTGACTTAAATATTATTTTGCATACTTGAGATCAAAGTAGTTCCAATTTGCAACTAAAACCTAATCTTAAGTACATGTATAATAACATGTTATAATGAACAAGTACCTAAATGCTTTTGTAACAACAGAATGTGATAACTTATTAACAAGAATGAAGACATGCTGATTTTCACTAGAATTATATCAACTGTAATTCTCCTGAAAGACAATAAGCCTTGACCCAGATATAAATGATTTTTTTTTTTTTGAGACAGGGTCTCACTTTGTAGTTCAGGCTGGCCCTGAGTTTACTATGTAGCCCAGGCAAGCCTCAAACTCAGCAATCCTCCTATCTCTGCCTCCCGAGTGCTGGGATTACAGGCGTGAGCCACCACACCCTGCACTGTGGTATGTGGTATGTGGTATTGATTGCTGGTGGGCGTGAGTCACCACACCCAGCACTGTATGTGGTTACTGGGGATCGAACTCAGGACCTTGCACTTGTGAGGCAGATGCCGGAACCACTGAGCTAAATCTCCAGCCCATGATTTTTTGAAAGTACTAAATAATGAATAAATTATGTCTAATTGAGATCATGTTCACAATTCAGAAAACTTTTTGTGAACATTTGTAAGCAAGTCTGTTACTTTTGCCACCCCACCCCATCCCACCCCATGCTTTAATAAGGACAGCACAACATGTTTGACAGGCGCTAACATTTAAACAGCGAGTCCTGGAAAAAGACACAGACTACTTGAAATGTAATTGGAGAAGATATTTTGAACCCATTTGTGCATTAAAAAGGCTCTGGTTAACTTATGGAAGGAAAGATTCAAAAATAATCAGAGATGAGAGATGTAGCAACTTTAATGGAGCATAAATGTTTAAATCCTTTTATGCAAAACAGAACTTGTTAAATTGGTTGTTGTGAATCTTTCTTGCTGGAAACAAAATGGACAAGATAATGAAACATGAAAGTACCTACATTCAAGGTCTTTGGGAAATAACTATCTAATAAAAATGCATTAAAAGTCAACAGACTACTGTTGGCAAATCAAAGAGACATTATTAAACAATAGTGCAACATTAATGTGAACATGACAAATCCACGTTAAAAGTGAGCTGTGTAACAGGGCACCATGTGTCTCCCAGATAAAGATATGAAGATTATTTTAAAGCTACTTAGTTTTATTCTTGTTATTTAAAAATGTTTATGTGTAGAAATGACTTAAAATTAAAGAAAATATTGTTATCAAACACTTGGGCAGCAATATTTTATAGCATTTTAAATGAGATTCTTTTAAAAAAACTTAAGCTCTTAATAATGCCACATATACCCCTTGGATATTTGTTTACATAATGGATGTTAGTTTATTTTTGTGTAACAGTAAAATGGCACTTACTTGTCAGTGACAAGAATCCTAATTGATTTCATGTAATATCATCAGAGAAGTAAGATGTTTACCCACTCGAGTACTAAAATGTGAACATAAGTGAAGAAAAGTAATTTTTAACTCACACAAAATTTATTTGCTGGAAAATTAAACTGCCATTAAAATCTCCTTGGAATAGTAGTTTTAACATTTTTTTTACATTTTTTACACAGAGGTCAGCAATGTCTTTATTAATACAATTATACAAAAGGAAAAAGGCACCGAGACAATCGGTGTAGATCGTAGAAAAGTAGATATGAGAATAAAACGCAACACAGAGCACATTTTCAGTTACGTGAAAACAATCAGATATATGCTCATTCTATAAAATAGACTGCTTCACACACTTGTCTTTATATTTTTTTATCAAATAGGCAAATTAACGTGTGACAATAATACAACACTGTTGATAACAACAGACACGCATATGCATTAGAAGGTCCACTCGTGGTAAGGTCACTAGCAGATGTTTTGGAGACAGTTCAAGACCAAAGCAACACACTTCATCAGGTGGTGTGACAGAATTCTGCTCACAGAGCATTTAAACTTCATCACACTGTTACATCCAGGATTAGAAAAATAAGTAGGAAAGCTCTGTAGAAACTATACTATTAAGGAAGCTTCTTGTCTCAGAGAAATGAAAGAAGTAGAACGGTGTAGGGAAGGGAGAGAAAGAGGGTGGGAGGGAGAAGAGAGTAAAGAAATGCTGAAGAAAATAATCTACTAATTGAGTTTTTCATAAAAATTACATTATTTTTGAGAAATAAAGCACAATGCAAGAGTATTGAGCAGTAATGAGCCTCCTGAGTTTTAGAAAAAGAATAGATCCCAACATTTGCAAGACTCTTAAAATTCATATAATAACTATTCTTCAAGACTAATGTAACTGAAAAGTAATACTTACGTTCTTTCTTATTTCAAAATTCTAGCAAAATCTAGCCAAAATTTGGCTGCCTTTTTAGATTAGCTTTAAAGATTCCTCAAAACTGTCACCACTATGTTGCTCATTATAAAAGCAAAGATTATTTTAATAAATTATGCCAAAAAATAGAATGCTTTTTAAATGCAAGTTACAACTAGAGCTCTTCTCTTGGTGAATTTAAAGTTATACTGATGATATCAAAATGCTTTTGGAAGCATCACCATTAATTTTTATCTGTGCTTCAAATAATTGTTCAAATATACTTAGAGAAGCCGATTTAAGGCCCAAAGCTACCCTGGGCTCTCTTCAAACAACAATTCGGATAGATTGATGAAGCATTGTGAATTTTCTCCATATTTATAAAAAAAAACTGCTCAAAATAGAAAACTTCCCAAAAATACATTTCTAAGACTCTGTGGCATTTATCTCAATTTTCTATTGTTTGAAATTGCCTGTTTAAAGAAACATGTAAAATTGTGAAAATAGAGGTTTCAAAACCCTTCTCAAAAATCCTGACATAGAGAATGTACTGGCTGAGGGGGAGGGAAGGTCAAAAGGAGGCCTCAGCCTCGTGACTACAGTTCTTGATCAGCAAGCTGGGCTGGCTATATCTAACTGACCTCCTCGTATCCAGTGCTCAAGCTGAGGCTGCCTACACTAGGGCCCTTTCCTCCCACTGCAGCTTCCATATTGCTGTTAATGCGGGTTCTGAATAGGAATGAGGACAAATCTGGAGGGGAGAGTAGTTCAGTCATTACTAAAAACTGCACGTGAGGAGAAGTCCAGCACACTTCGCAAATGACAAATGAACCACATGTGGAAGGCAAAGAGAAACAGCAGATCTCAGAGATAAGGACAATTCCTGTTCTGTTATTAAACCAAGATCATATTTAACTGTTTAATTTATGGAAATAAAAATGATTGATGTCTGAATATATATGTTTCAAAATCAGAAAAATCAGAAGTACATAGTTTTGGAAAGTTGTTTTCTCAGTGTATAATGGAATATCGGTGTCATTTCTTCAGAGTTCATTTTAGACAAACCAGCACATGAAAGATCACGTGACAGAAATTAACAGGAAGGTGTTCAGGGTTTTCTTTGTGAAAGTAGTCTCAAATACTTAAAAAGACAAACTTAAATATCAGATAATACCAAATTGGGTTTGCTAGTATCCTGAATAATAAAGCAAGGACCCTAAAACAAGCCAGTTTAAGATACAGATTATCAAGCAGACAACGAAATCACACTGAACCTCAGGGGCCATTGTTGACACAGCAGTGACTCTGTCCTCATGATGTTTAGAAACTGCCATGAAATGACACCCTGCTTTCTGTCCTTGGACAGCTTCCTTCTGTGGCCCAGGCTATAAGGATAAGGGCAGCACGATGACATAGCCGAGATGTGTCTGCAGAGAGGCTCTCCATGCTCCCTGAGGCTCAGTGCCTCCTCCCACTGTCAGATCCTTGCGATGGAAGGAAAAGGGCCAAAGTTTCCCTCTTGTACAGGTACTGCTCAGCTGGGGTCCATTGTGAGTGTGCAGGAGTAAGAGAGGAAAGGGCAGAAGGAAGAAAGAAATGAACACTACTTAAGAAAGATAAACCCCAGTCAAAAGAGCCAAAGAAAACAGTGACCCTAGCTGGTCCAATTTTAACACTTTAAGATATGAATCTAAGCTCAAACTCTGACTAGATCAAGCACTGATACATCAGCAGTCACAAAGCAGCCTGATGCCATAACAGTATGACTTCAAAAACATAAACTCACTTCTCAGGATGCCTATCATCTATCTTTGTGGGGAGGAAGAGCTTTCAAAACAGTATCCAATCCAGGAGAGAATAGCTACACTTGAGATGAGGGCAAATAGAAACTGATGTGCTTGTCCACAGTATCTGTTTAAAGAGAAAGTGAGACTATGGGGTCAAATTGCTGCTGGAAATAAGGAACTCTGAGGAAGAACAAGACAATCAAAACACAGAAAGCAGAGCAGCGGGGTGCAGTCCTGCGGTGCTCAGTGAAGGATCCAGGGCCGATGCTTGTCTGATGGTGTGAGACAAAGGAGAGCTCAAGAGGGGGAAGAGAGGCAGAGGGCTCGCTAGACCAATACCCAGCACACACCTCCTGCTGCCCCTGCACAAGTGTACAGAGACCACTGCAAAATGGCTTCCCCAGACTTTCAGCCTTGCATATGCCCCTGTAAAGACCATTCAGTTGGAAATATCTGAATAAATGAGACAAGTGTTCAGAAATCATAAAACCAAGAGAATATATTGACTATACCAAGGAACATTTTTTTTTTTTTTGAGACAGGGTCTCGCTTTGTAGTTCAGGCTGGCCCTCAGCTCACTATGTAGCCCAGGCAAGCCTCGAACTCAGCAATCTTCCTGTCTCTGCCTCCTGACTTCTGGGATTACAGGTGTGAGCCTGGCACTGTGGTATATGGTATTGATTGCTGGTGGGTGTGAGTCACCACGCCCAGCATTATATGTGGTTACCGGATCGAACTCAGGGCCTTGCGCTTGCGAGGCAGGCGCTGGAAACACTGAGCTAAATCTCTGGCCCTACCAAGGAACATTTTGAAAAAGTTATCTTGAATGTGAATGGACAGGAACTCAATTTTTCCACTATATTTCTTTTTAAGGAAGCACAAGAAAATGATCAGCACCACTAACCTAAGTCTAAGCCTTTTATCGCTGTCACACGTTGAGGTTCATCTGCGGACATGAAAACATCCTGATTAACAATTCATTCCATGCACTGAACTTCGCCAGTTCCTCTTAGACAGGATTTCCTGGGCAGGGAGCTTAACAAAATCTAGATCGTTGGCCTTCCTTGCAGACCAGACAGAATCTTTGCAGGTAGAGCCATGGAATGCTAATTAAGCACTCAAAATAATTCTTAAATTTACTGTTCTCTAGGAACCACTACCTTATGTTTTGTCCTGCAGTACGCTGGGAGTCTGGCACAGTCCCACCCTGGCATTACTTTCTCTAGGCAGAGTTTTCTGAATTTCACATCGTACTTCTCTGAAGAACCCAGCAGTGCTCTGCTCACAGCTCTGTCCTCAGACCCCAGTAAGCAGAGTGAACTCACACTGTGCTGTGCCTCTCGGTGCTGTAGAGCACAGCCCGACAAGGGTGAAGGCTTCACCTGCAGTGCCTAGAGCAGCACAGGCTGCATAGCTGGTGCTCTTATAAATAAATCTGTACTAAGTGAAGGCAAAATAGTCCAGGCATAAAACAAGATCTGTACACGATGGAACTCATACAGGAGTCGTGCCCACAAGGAATTCAGTTCAGTACAGTGCCATGGCTCACTGTGAGCAGAGGGGCAGACACATGCGATCGGATAAGGCATTCATATCTGCACAGGGCAGATTGAGGGAGGGAACCCGACTGCCCCCCACCCCACCCCACGCCAGATCTCAGTGAACCTTCAGAGAAGAGACATGAGCCGCGGTGAGCACAGGGAGCCCAGGCCCCCTCACCACTGGCAGGTGCAGTGTGGTCCAGGAGGGACAACTGTCCCTTTGCAGGGTAGAGATGGCCAGGTGTGATTAAAATACCTTGTGTCCCCCAAAGTGGTCAGGAAGCAGGGCAGGGGAAGTCACCTCCAAATCTTTAAAAATAAACATCATTATAAAGTAAGACATAAAAGTACTATTTGTTTTTTGAGAAGAAAAAAATGTCACCTCCCTTTCTCTTTCTCTCTGACCTTCAGTTGCTGATGCTGTTCCTTTGCTTGCAGCCGGAGTCTGTGCAGTCTGGGTTTCAGGATCATGGACAGCTGAGTTCTCACCCAGTTCTGTTAGCTGCTTAGCGGATGGCTTAGGAAAGTCCAGCTTGACCTCATATGACTGTAGTTTCTCCAGTGATAAATGCTGATAACACCTCACAGGAGTATTGTGGAAAGCAGAATAACAAAGTTACCCTAGAACCTTTAGGAAATTATAGCTGTTACATGTCCTTGTTATACATCTGAAGGACACAGGTAATACTTTAAAATTAGTTTTAGAAATGCTTTGAAGCATGCTCAAACTTGTGCTTAAAAATAAGTGTACTTCATGATAATGATACTGATGACTATTTCTAATGTTCACAGATGAACTAAGACTGGAAAGAAAATAAGAAATGAAACTTGTAATTAATAACTGTTAATGTGAATTTACCTATAAATTGCCTAATCTGCATTTATGTGAGTGGATTTATATTTCTATTCATTTGTGAACAAAGACCTTAAAAACATTTGCTGTCATTATCTGTTCTTATGGCATCCAATATTTATATTCTGAGAAGCCTATTTTTTTTTTTTAGTTCACATAACATGATCTCCCTGTGATATAACTTAGTGTCCCCATCTATTTTCATTTTGGAGAACACCCTCCACTCTGTTCCCACTGCTCCTGCTGCTGATGGAGTCCCTCAATTCAGGAAATGAGGCCAGCCATTTAATACACAGCTTTGGATACTGGCACAGGTGGGATGAAGCTGCCCTTCCAGGCCCACAGTTAAAATGCGTGGATTAACCAGCATAGCTTAAATACTTTTTCATTGGCTTCTCTTTTTAACGTTGTGGTCCAATTTATTATTGTTGTCAACAGATATAAGTGTACAGAGGGGTCACTGAATATGTCGTAAGACAACATGCAAGTGGATTTTGAACAAAATGTAGATATTACTCGAGGACAAGATTACAGAAGAAAACTTCTGAAAGGTAGATGATGTTACCCTAAGAAACCTCTCTACTGATTTGAAATGCACAGTGTCCTGGGTAGCAATGAACCACTACACTTTGCAGCTCAGGTCCATGGATACAGTTCCAGAAGGAGCATCCCCACAAAGGCCAGGGGGCCACGCATGTTTGGATCAGCTCATTTGATGAGAAAGAAGACTTCAGCAGGACAACAAGAACATGAGCTATCTTTCTCAAGTTTCTAGTCAACACCTTCTGACCAGAGGACCTCCATTTGCCAGCACTGCTGAGATAGAAGGTTTGGCCTTTAAGCTCTGATGTGAATTTAGACACACAAAACATCAGCACTGTCTGATACATCAGATGAAAGAGGGCAGGGTGGGGCCTCCTGAACCCTATTTAATCTTTTTCAAAAAATAAAAACAGACCATTTTACTGTAATTAGTCAAAGTTGTATCAACCCACAGTGGGGAAGGAAAGATGTGTATTTTGCTGTGTATGGAGGAAGATGGAAGCAAATAGCACCCAAAACCAAATATAATATCTAGCAATCATATGATAGGAGAAACATAATCTATAAAGTTGACAATGTTTTTCTATTCAGTTATCTGAAAAGCCTTTACATGCCCATATCACACATCTGGACATACATATGTTGTGTGTTAAATGCAGGTATGTGTATGACAATAGACACACACGCAGAGTTTATAATCTTGAGGAGTTGGGGTTGAGTGGAAGGAGGGTGTTTCCTGAAAATTTTTTTAAAAAGCTGTTTCTTTAGGCCATGAAAGATTTAAAACTCATATCTGATAAACCCCTAAGGATATATCAAATCACACACACAGTTCTAGGCATCATCTGAAGAAAGGCTGATTTAACAGTTAACAGTTAAGTTTTTCTCTCATTGAAGGGGAAAGCTCCAACATGGGCTCCATAACATACTTCTTTAAGCTTTCTTATGGCTACAAATATGGTGGCAATTCTTTTTACTAGGAAGATACCAATTGTTAGGGATGCAGACAGGAAAGGAAATTGTGTCATGAAATTCCTATATCTGGTTTCCCAGTAGATTCTTCATTCCCTCTTAATACTTAAGTGAGGTATTTTACTACTCAATTCATGTTCTATCTCTGAAACCTACTCATTAATAAAAAAAATCCTAGGAAAATCTCATTGATATAACAATGAAGGATGAATTTTCCTTCAACTTTAATGAAACTGTAGCATCCATTCTTAAGTTTATGGTGCCCATATCCATTTTTCCTTATAACTCACCTACATGAAAACAGAGCTGCCTTTAGTTAAACTAAAAAATACAGAGTTAATGTTTTTTTCAGGTTCTTTTAAGGCCTTTCAGTACAGGCAAACTGAAGTAATAATATCTACACATGGTTTTGTTTTGTTACTGTGATAGTAACAAGTTCTAGCTTGTAACAATATATGGTACTTAATGGGAACTGGGAAAAGTGATACACTACTCTTTAGTAGATAGTAAGTCACACATTTTTGTCTAGCTCAACTAGAAATGAGAAAAAAGAAAATGCTTTTATACATATAAAATGTAGCCTACAATAAAGTATGTGCATAAAATTATATAACAGGTAAGAAGCAACATTAAAAAAGAAAATAGCTTCTAATATTCCTGATTAATCAGTTCCTAAGTATAAAAACAACAAATGAAAAAGCCTTGCTATTAAAAAAATTAGTACATTATATAATTGCATACTTTAGAGGAACTGAAGGTCTTGTGACACTGTTCTGAGGAATCTTTACATTTATAAAAATCGAAGGCCTAGTTTTGCAAATACAACCCCAGCTGTATGAGCAAGTTTCACGTATAGGAAAGGCACGGATGACATCACGTTGAAGAACGTTACCTGCAAAGTTTTTAGAATCTAGTCATAAGTCATTGGAAACTTCGGGAGGAATCTCAGAACTGTTCTAACTTGATCTTCTGAACTGAGTGGCTGGATAGTCTTATCACAACACAGGTTCTTCAGTTAAATGAAGATTTACAGAAAGAAGAGCTTCTTACTGGATTATGCACTGTTGGTTACTAAACACTCAGGCCAGCTAAAGTTTTCTTTAACTTGAATTGTTTTCAATTTTCAATAGCTCATCTACTGTATTTTCCAGTTTGTTAAAAAAACATTTCCCACATTACTATAATTGTAAAGAGTCAATCACGGAAGAAATTCTAAATCAAAGTACTGCTCTACTGGCTTCCTACATTGGAATACAAGAATACAAGAAGTGCTTTCGACAGAAAGTTACATAGTTCTACAGTACAACCTGTCTAAAGGCTTACAAAGGACCAGGACTTGACTTGGTCTCTTTGGAGAAATGCAGCGGCAAACGAAAAAATAAACTTAAAAAAAATCTTAAAAATTCCTGTATGAAGACAAATGTTTGCTTCCACTTAGATTTCATGCTAGGGAAAAGAACTGAAGCACAATGAAACTAAGGACACAGAAAAAATTGATCAGAAATAAAAACAATTTTCAGTGTGATTGAAACCCTTCACCATTAGAGAGAGAGCGTGGTAATCTCCTTTCCATTATAAACACCAGAGACCTGCTAGTCACAAAACATTTCATGGATATGATGAAGGGTGGCACTAAAATATTGTTATAACTAAAATCACATAATCTTCCATCAAATTGCTGGCTTTTTTGCTAAAATAAAGGTAACTTCAAATCAAAAGTGTGTTATTAAATCCCTGGGGGACTGTTCCTTCAACAATAGCGTACAATTCTCAGCTTGTCAGACAAGCGCCACCACACCCATGGCACTCATTCGTGTCGGCAGTTGATATTCTTCGCACAGAACTTAGAGTATTTGGTAGAATACTGGACACGACTCTTCAAAAGAACCAGCTCTTCCAGCCGCCCGGGTGCACAGAGCAGTGCGGGAACTGCTGACAGCACTGCCTGGTGGGCGCCACTGACCGCGTGTCACGACTCCAGTAATGCGTGCCACCTGCAGACCTGCTGCCCTTTGGACTCCTTCATCTCAGCCCAGTGACTGAGCTCCTCTTCCCCAGAGCTGTTCAGACCTAGCGAAATCCAGCCTATCATCTCTTTCCTTTTCATGCTGCGTTTGTTATACACAGACAGGATCAGTGTTACGTCAGACAGCTGAAAAAGGGCCACTTGGAACACGAAAGTTTCCTTGTATACTGGATTCGGCTGCCCTCTGCGAATGGATGTCTTGCACTTGGACATCTCTTGACCCATGGAATTCAGCAGAGTTAATTTAACGTATGTATCTAAAGGGGAAAAAAATCAACATACCGCAATATCATTTGAAACAAGCTCAAAACAATTTTCTCATAAGAAGTGCTGAGAATATTAAGTATTTATACTTATAAGGATATGGTGTATACCATGTTTAATAGAAATTTAACTAGTTCTGTTTTGATGTACATGCTTACAAAATGTGACAAATACAGAGAATGTTAAGTAGGCCAAACATATTTTGGGAAAAATAATATCTTACCCTCAGTATTTCCACATGATAGAATTGAAAGGTATACCTCATAATCCTTCCACCCCGCTCCCGCCTTGACCTCCCACAGCCTCCCTGCCATCACCATGCCCACGAGGCTCCACCACAGGACACCGCAGCATTAATAAACACGTAGCAAGCTCAATTAGCCACAACACTGGAAAGCATTCCACTGTGTTTTCAGAGAATAAGGATAAACAAACAAATAGAAATGAAGGCAAATGGCAGAGGAGAAGAGAGAGACAAGAATGCAAAGATGACATCAAAACAGCTTAGGATGAAATGTCAAAAAAATCTCTGCATGGATGTGGCTTTTAAATACATTTTTTAAACATTTAAGGGTTAAAATGAAGTCAAATGCATTAAGGGTTCAAAGTTTAGTGAACCAAATAAAACTTCCTCCTGGTTTCAGGCAAGCACCCATTTAATGCGCTTTCTGGGGAAGCTCAAACCTGATTAGGTTCTTTTAGGCACAATTTAATGTGAATTTTAAAGTATTATAGCTTAACTATTTTATGAGTTATCAAAGAAATTGACATGATGCTTAGTGTACAAAGTGAAACGTAACATTTCGGTAACTGATTGTGTCACAGGAGGTAAGCCCTCTCTTTACAAGTGGTGTTTTCAAGTTCTTATACATGCAAATGACCTTCAGCGTGTTGATCCATCATGTGTACTTCAGTCAAGATTTCAATTCATTTTAAAGGCAACTGTCATGTTTTTCATGACATGCTTCTGTTGGGTAAATCAATATACAAATAGGGAAATAAAAACTTATTTCAAAAAGTTTTGCTTGTTTTACAGATACTCAGAATACCATCATCCATAATCAGAGATACATTCTAAGTTAGTTTTGTTTAAAGTATCACAGAGAGTAAATGTGCATTTTTTTTTGGAAACCAACATGGTGGACAGCCTCATTGCTGGCAAGTTTTAGGGTATTTTGTTTTTGCATGAAAAGACAACATCCAATTAGCCTCTACAGGAACTCACCTCGGATTATATAAACCTGTCCACCTATCAAGTGTTTTAGACAACAGAACAGTCCATCTGACAACAGGGGGTGGAAAGCAGTAAAAGAAATAATGACCAGATGTCAATTGCTAGGTGAAAGAGGGTCAAAGGTCAGAATTAAAGAGGAAACACTGTTCACTGGAGTGGAAAAACACAGAACTTCAGCATTTTATTTCAGGTACAGGGTTGAACAAAGGGTTGTTGGGTAAATTTCATGGAATGAAAATTTTGAAATCATTGTGTAATCTTAAAAATTATACTGTTTTAAAGGAGGACATTTTTATAATGATACCCTCTTGGTCTAAAGCACACTGAACATAGAATCATGGAAATTAGCAGATATAAAAGACTGAATAAAAGTCATTATAGGATCACCATTACTGTTGTAACAAATGTTAAGTTCATCCATGCAATATTTAATATTTGAAATAGTTTTATTACTCCCAAAGAAATATGAGATTAAGTTGTACAAAATAAAATACAACTATCACAATATTTGCTCTTGAATGCTACTATAGTTTCTTTGGATAAAACTGGGATTATTCCATTTATAACATATTTAAAGCTTAGAAGCTAGGTATATATAAAGGGCTAGAATCTTATGTAATATACACAGTTTAGAAGAAACATGGAATTGTCTTGCATTTTACTATTAAAAAACCCTATTTTCATATAATAATTTAAAAATTGGCTAATATTAGTTAGTTTCAGCTACCATCATTAATCAACTTTTTACTGAAGCTCTAACTCTAGAATAATGTCAGTTGCTGTAACCCAATCTCACAGGGAAGACTGACTAGGCTTGAATGATAATCTTTCCTGAGTTCCTGGCTACCCACCCTAGCCCTATTCCTCTTCAGTTCTCATTCCTGTTTCTACGTCAGAGTAACATTCTACTATTCTTCAACATCACTGATGAAGCACTTGTAAAAAACAAACAAGCAAAACCCACTACACTATTAGCTAAAGCATGAGTAGCACACTGACAGCCTGGAGCTCAGTGTGACCTCAAGTGATGCTCTGCCTGGCACAGTGCTCAGCATCTTTATGCCCAGTGTCTCAGGCCAGGACAGTACTTGCTGTGCCTAGGACCCAGGTGTGGTCACCCTCCTCACACAAGTTATCACCCAGGCTCTGCTCAGCACATGTCAATGAAGATAACAGTCCCACTTCCAAGTCTGTTCATTTTAGGAATGGGCCTTTCCCCCCCACTGCATTTCTCTTTTGAAATGAAAAGTTTTGTACATAATAACAAATCTACCTTCCTTCTATACATCTTTGTCAGATTTGAGTCCCACAACCCTGTGAGAGACATAACATTAACTTTACCAATACAGAACAGACTCAGATCATTTGTCTAAGAGTAAAGATAGGAATATACTCTAGCCTTCAGACTTTTAATTCATGGATAGATGCATTCTATGACATACATAAGAATCGGGCTTCTTAACTTAGAAATAAATATATTTTTATGACTTTTCAATTCTGTTGAATAATAAATTTTTATGGCACTTAGAAGCAAAGTTAAATTAATTTAAGGGTAAACATAGTTTCCTCTCCTTTAGCAGTTGCTTGATTCTAGGAGTAAGAAAGAGCTCACTAAACAGGTCTGTGGGAATCTCTAGGGTGGTGCTATTATCAAGGTTTTGTTCCCATTTTCTGGTCAGTTTTAACTGCACAGTTTTAACTTTGACAGTTTTAACTTCACAGAGGCACAGAGACGCTGCTGTCCTCCCAGTTTACTGCTGATGAACACCAACAAACAATTTTACTGCTACACAGGGGCAGGGTGTGTGTGTGTGTGTGTGTGTGTGTGTGTGTGTGTGTGTGTGTGTGTGTGTGTGATTTCTCTACTCCAAGGACCTGCCCATCCACCCTGAATGTCCTGAGCAGAGAGCAGCAAAAGGAGAGAGAGGACAGCCTCACAGGGCTGTGCCCTCAGGCCACACAGCAACTACCACACTCTTCCTCATGTTGTCTTTCCTTCATGCTGCTGAAGACTAGACTTGGCTGGAAGAACTAATTTATGAAATGTGTTTTTAAAATTTTTTTAAATCTTTTTTTTAGTGCTGGGGATCAAACATGGGGCTCGTGGATACAAGCATGTACTCTACCACCAAGCTCCACCCCAAGGCCCTAAAATTTTAAAGGAGAAAAAATGTGAAGAGATAGTTTCTGCTTGAATTGGTAAAGGAAACAGAGAAGTAAATATATTCATTCATAGTACTGCATGTTGACAGAAAACAACATTAATCTTCAGATAACAGTAACAGTCATACATATTCCTGTTCATATCTGTGGACATCACTTTTTTAAAAAAAAGTTTCTGGCATTAAAAAAATAACTATGATAGGACTAATTTATTCTGCAAAATCTATGAAAAATTAAAATTCCTGTCACCATACAATTAATATTTTGAATTTCAAATTTTTCTACTTCCCAAATGACTGGAAGTAGAAAACATGAAACAGATTAGCTGATGATTCACCACTTGAATTTGATTGGTTAAAACTACAATGACAGGATTGAACATCTAATGCTGAGAGTCCCACGTGTACAGAAAGCATTAGAATTAAAACATGTTTGCACTCACTGGGTGGTCTGTTTGCTGCCAGGTTTTTGAAGTGGCTGCCTTTTATCACTTCTGCTGATAGCCTCCCTGTGGTGGCGTTGTAAAGCAGGCCGACGAGAATCTCAGGGACTGAGCCGTGTTCCAGAGACTGACACGAGGACGCACTCTCAGTGCAGGATATCTCTGACACACTCACTTGGGAGTCACAGCCCTGTGAACCCAAAACAAAATTTCAGAGTATTGTGCAAAGAGACACAGTGAGAGATGCTTTGTTCCAGTCATGTTCATGGGGACTAGGCAGGTAGATGACTTGAACCAGATTCTCCAAACACCAGACATGAAATACTGTTCTCAGATAGGATAGTCCCTGGATCTCTCTTCACTGAACAGGACCCAGAGAAGTAACAAACGATAAAGCTCCATAAATTCCTGCATATTAATACACAAACCAGGGAAGACAAATTTCCTATAGATACTAATCAACTACTTTCTGAATGTGAAAAATTGTGCTCTAAAGAGTTATCAACCTTAAAAAAATATGAATTTAGATTCAATCACATAACATGTCTTAACTATGTCTTTAAGGACAAAGGTAGGTACATTCTGACCAAGTGAGTAAGACAAACTGCCCACTGTTCGTAAGCCAGCATCTAAAGTGCAGAGATACAGAAAATTTGCAGTAATATGATTCAGCATACATGTAATAAGCAGAAGAAAACTGATGTTGCTACACTAGTGTAGTCATGGTAGGCTCTGAGGCAGTGGCCATTACTAGAGTTTTAAAAAATAGACTTAGTCATGATAAAGTATTCCATGTACTAGGAAGACAAAAATAATCCCAAATTTACACATATTTCATAGCATGGGCTCAAAACAGAAAGCGAAAACTGCAGTAACTACAAAGAGAAATAAAGAAAACCATAATCAGCAGGGGCATTAGCACACTTCTCTCAGTGGCTGACCAACGATAGGGAAACAGAGGAAGGATGGAAATCTAAATATCACAGAAACTCAACTAACCCAGTGGTGGCATGCAAAACACTACAAACAACAACTGCAGACCATGTAATTCCCCCAAGACACAAGAGAAATTTTATAAAAATAGAGCAAATAACAATTTCAAAAGATTATAGTGATTCATAATATGTAGTCAATGAGAAACCCAAATTATTTTCTAGAGAAGAATAAAACCTCTATACATCTGAATATTAAGACTATACTTTTAAGAAACCCATGGGTAACCAAGTGAAAAGACTAATAAAATGGGTAAGTTTCTAGAAAGAGAGAGGGAGAGAGAGAAAGGACGAAGGCACAAATAACAAGAATCAAGAATGAAAACTGAAATATCACAATATACTGCATGGACAATGAAAGGATAAGAGCTTGGTAGGAATGACTTTCTTTCTTTCTTCCAGTAGATCTGCAGTTTGGATGAATACGGGCACATCCCTTGAAAACCACAGCGGACAAAAGGGCCCAAAAAGACACAAAACACCTGAACAGTCTCAGCGAAGAAATTGAACTTGCAATTAAAACTCTTTCCAAAATAAACACACAAAACAAAAATTAAAAATGTTAGCCCAGATGGCTTCATTAGTAAATTCTAATGAATCATACTAATCTTTTACAAATTCTTTGAGATAGTAAAGAAGAAGCACTCCTCAGTTTTCTTTAAGAATCTAGCAAAATTTTAAAACTGAAGCTTAACAGAACATTATAAAAAAAAAAGAAAATTAAAAGATTTCTCATTCATAAACTTAGATTCAAAGCCCAAAATAAACTTTTAACAAACTAAATCCAGCAACACACAATAGCATATTTAACAGGAAAAAAAATGCAATATTTCTTGTTTGAAAGAGCCAACTATTACAACTGTCAGCCACCCTTTAGTGGGAATCCCAGCCAGTGAAAGTCCTAGTCATACTAAAGGCAATAAAATGAAATAAAAATCTGCTGGAAGATAAAACAGGTAAAAGTTGTGAGGTCACAGGGACAGAAAACAACTTGTGAACAGAATTCTGTTGCACAGGATGTAGTTCCAAGAATCAGCAAATAGGCTCAAATTAAAAGATTCTGTACAGCAGAAACCAACAATGAAGACAGCCTACAGAATGAGAAAAATTCTGCCAGCTACTCCTCAGGCAGAAGTTTAATATCTGACTATATAAAGAACTCTAAAAAAATTAACCCCCAATTTTAAAAAACTCAATAAATACCCAAAGGAATTTTTAAAAATCACATCAGAAAGACAGATGTACACCCTTGTTCATAGCAGCTCAGTTCGTGATAGCCCAATCTTGGAAACAACCCAAATGCCCATCAACTGAAGACTGGACAAAGAAGATATGTTTTTTTTTTTAACAAATGGAATATTACAAATGGAATGACAAGATCCATTCATTTATGTGCAAATGGATACACCTGGAGGACATACTAATAAGTGAAATAAATCACAGATATGCAAATACCAAATATTTTCTTTGATATAAGCACCTGTAGAGGTAAAAGAGCTCTAGAATGTATGATAGTTTTTGTAGAATGGGAAATATCCAAAAGGAATTTGGTGTGGGAACATAATGAGGGGAAGGAATAAATATGATTTGGAAAAAAATAAAAGAGTATGTATATAGGGGGTGGGGAGGGGGTGGGTGGGCAGGGATGGGGGTAAAAATGAGAATTGACCTGTGTCACATATTGGTACAAATTCCCCAATGTTATGTGTGATTGTGAGCTGTGTATATAATGTACCAATAAAGTTTACTGAAAAATGAAAAAAACTAAATAAAAAATGGACCAGCAAAATGAATAGACTTTTGGCATAAAAGGAAGTATAAATGGCCACTCAATACATGGAGAAATGCATACCTGACATCACTGGCCAATAGAGAAATGTACATTAAACAACACTGAGATTCCACCTTACCCTAGAAAGAATGGATATTATCAATAAATCAAATTATAACAAATGCTGGCAGGGCTGTGGGAGGAAAAGAAACTTCTATATTGTTATTAGGAACATAAACTAATATAATTACTATGGAAATCAGTGTAGAGTTTCCTCAAAACACTAAAACAGAAATTCTCCTCCTAGGTATCTTCCGAAAGAGTTAAAGACATTATATTATGGTAGTATATGCTTACCCATATTAATAGTAGCACAGGTTATAACATCAAAATTTTGTAAGCAACCTGTACATCCATTAACAGATGAGTGATTAAAGACATTGCTGTGTTTACAGGCCACTCAGTACTACTCTGCCATAAAAAACATAAACTTGAGTCATGTGTAGAAAAGTGGATGCACCTTGAGACCTTAATGTTAACTGAAATAAATCAGATACACAAGCTTAAATATTGCAAGGTTGGGCCGGAGGGTTAGCTCAGTAGTTCCCGCGCCTGCCTCGCAAGCACAAGGTCCTGAGTTTGATCCCCGGTAACCACATATAATGCTGGGCGTAGAGACACACCCACCAACAATCAACACCGCATACCACAATGCCGGGCGTGGTGGCTCACGCCTGTCATCCCAGCACTCCGGAGGCAGAGACAGGAGGATTGCTGAGTTCATGGCGGCTTGCCTGGGCACCATAGTGAGCTCAGGGCCAGCCTGAACTACAAAGCAAGACCCTGTCTCAAAAAGCAAAAAAAAAAAAAAAAAAAAAAAAAAAAAAAAAAAAAAAAAAAAAAAAAAAAAAAAAAAAAAAAAAAAAAAAAAAAAAAAAAAAAAAAAAAAAAAATTGCAAGGTTTCTCTTAAATGACAAACTCAATTATAAAGAACAGAATAAAAGAGAGTTAATAAAAAGTAGGGAGATCTTTCTCAAATGGGAAAGGGCTTAAGAGACTGAGAAGGATGGAGGGGAGTGAGGAGAGAGGAGAGGGGAAGGGGATAAAAAAGAATTAGATATGTGATGTACCAACTCCCCAGAGGGAGTGTAAACATTATGCCCTTGAAACATATACTAATAAAAAATTACTCAGAGTATCATAATTTAGAAAGGGAACAGATAAAGCTCTCCTTATGTCTATCTTACATAAGTACATATACAGGAAATCTAAACAAATATACAGAATTACTGTTGAACACAAACAAAATTTTAAAGTCTATGTATTGTTATATATCAGCAACAAGTCTGCAAATAAAATTGAAAATAGCAATTATAACATAAAATATAAAATATATAGGAATGAATGAGACAAATAACATGCATTTACACTGTGCATAAAATAATGATGACAGAGAAACTGAACAGTGCTATCTACATAAACTATGTTAATGTATTAAAAGGCAGTTAGAAACATCTCCATATTGATCTATAGAATAAATGCAATTCCAATAAGAATCTCAATATGCTTCTCTGCAGTTGCTTAACTTCATTGGTAATCAGGAAAATGGAAATTAAAACCAGGAGGTAACACAACAAACAGATGGGCTAAATATGGGGAGGACAGAGATGGAAATGATCATATCCCTCTGGTGGGAGTGTAAAGGATTCTACTTTTAAAATTGTTAAAAATACACCCTATGGTCTGGCAATTCCACTCACGCCCACAGACATGTCCATCAGAAATATGGGCAACGTCTATCAGGAGGTACATATGAGAGCTTTTCCCAGCCAGCATCACTCAACTGGGTCCAAACAGTGGAATGGAGAGGTGGTGGTGACTTCATCTAACAGACAAAAATTAAAACCACTGTAACATTTTCAAATATGATGGAGTGGGAAATGTTAGACCCCAAAAGATACTTTACAGAATAATTGTATTTCTCTAAGTTTAAAAAAAGATAACAAAAACAACTAGGAACTGAACTATAGGGTTCCAGCAGCAGGAGAAGACGGTGAGATGATGAGGCAAAGTGCTTGACATGAGTGTTAGAAACATGGATTAGCTCAGGGTGAGGAAGAGCAGAGCCTGGGAAGGCTTCTGTGGAGGTTTGGGGAGAGCCTGCTTGATTTTATTTCCATTTCTTGCTCTGGATGGTAGTTACTCTGTAATATATGTGCAGCACCATTTCTGTTTCTTTACATTTTTCTAGTACATGTTGGGTCTCACAAGAAAAAACATTTAAGAAAACAATTATAGTATATGCCACAAGGATGTCATATACACTACAAAATAAATGCAGGATTTCCTTTTTCTTTCTTTCTTTCTTTTTTTTTTTAAACCAGTACTATGGATTGAACTCAGGACCTTGTGGTTGCCAGGCAGGCATAGTGTGTTGAGCTACATCCTCAGCCCTGTAGGATTTTCACTGAAGATTTCTAAAGGTATTTACTCTCTGGCTTTAAAAGAAAGAAAAGTGTGTGTGTGTGTGTGTGTGTGTGTGTGTGTGTGTGTGTGTGTGTGTGTGCGCATTTGTTTGTGTGTGTGTGCGCGCATGCACGTGCATGTTGTGAGGCAATAACACTGTTCCCTACAACAATGTAGTTTTTAAAAAGTTTTACATAAATTTTCAAGTTTAAATGGACTCCTAGTTATGTAAGTAATGAAGGAAAACTCACTGAACTAATCTTCAGATGGGTAAATCTACTTTCAAAAGCTAACTTGAAATCACAAAGTCTTATATTCTTAAATCTGTGGTGCACAGAATACATAGCTTGGTATGCTTCCATGATAGTTGGAGGAAGAAAAGGGTATATCATCAGTTAGGGTATATCATCACTAATGAAAACAGTGTCAAAAACACACTTGAACACATCTGGTACACTGTTGTCCTTGGCTGACACACCAGCAGCACCATGGAGACACTGTAAAGTCTAGTACTCCTCACAGCAATTGGATGTAACTCTCCATAGCTGCCAATGAGCGCAGAGGCCACAGTGCCACCCTGGAGCAACACCGTGCTGCCCACAGTGGTGGGAAAGCCTTGCATGCTCCACTGACCGTGTGAATCAGACTTCCAAGCCCCACAAGAGAGCAGAAGCACGATTACACCCTGTTTTGTTAAGACCTGCTGAAATACACTGTGGTGGCATCTGATAGAAGACACTCTTCTCTGCGGCTGTTAATGAATTCCTGTCATAGACAGGTGCCATCACCAGAGTGCTCTGCGGAGACGGGCAGAGATTTGGCCATTCAATGAGGCCATCAGGCATGGCAGTCACAGGGCAGAGTCAGACAACCTCCTATGAGGTGCAGCTTGACCTAGCAGGGAGTGCCATCTCTGGTGGGCAACCACAGGGCATTTCCGGTGCCGGAGGACACTGTGAACAGAAGATTTGGCCCGTGTCGCCAGGAAATAAAAGCACCAAGGAGGGTAAAGAAAAAAATGTGATGGTTAAAAAAAAAAGGGGGGAAACAAAGCTAATGTATATAGGGGGCAGGGGATGGTAGGGTGGGAAGGGGAATGAGAATAATGAGGATTAACTTGTATCATATACTGGTACAAATTCTCAATGTTGAGAGTGATCATGATGTGCATATAAAAAGTACCAATGAAGATTCAAATCTTTTTTTTAAAACTGAATTCTTTATTGGTACATTTATATACATCTCACACATAACATTGGGAAATTTTACTAGTATATGACACAAATTAATTCTCATTCTTACCCACATCCCTATCCACCCACACCTCCCCACCCCCTATATACATGCTCTTTTATTTTCTTTCAGAATCATATTTATTCCTTCCCCTCATTACATTCCCACACCAAATTTCCTTTGGAAATTTCCCATTCTACAAAAACTGTCATACTTTCTAGAGCTCATTTACATCTATAGGTGCTCATATCAAAGAAAAGATCTGGTATTTGCCTATCTGTGATCTATTTATTTTACTTATTAGTGTGTCCTCCAGGTGTATCCATTTGCACATAAATGAATCAATCTTGCCATTCTTTATGGCAGAATAATATTCCATTTTATTTTTTAAAACCCCCACATCTTCCTTAACCAGTCTCCAGTTGATGGGCATTTGGGTTGTTTCCAAGATTGACACTGGAAAGGCAGATGTACACCCTTGTTCATAGCAGCTCAGTTCGTGATAGCTCAATCTTGGAAACAACACAAATGCCCATCAAATCTTGTTTAAAAAAAAGAAATATGGCTGTAAAATGGTGACTTGTGGATTGAAGGATTTTTTTGTGGTGTTACTGAGTTCTTATTGCACTTTTAGAGATATTTTAAGATTGTTGAACTTGCATGTTTATGAATTGAAAGTGTTTGTTCTTAGCCACTTTCATGTTATTGATGTTTGGGTTTGTATCTCTTGCTCTAAAATTTGCTGGGTTTGGTTGCTGAAGTCACTAGTACCATCTTGTGCTCCCAAGTCCTAGAGAGGTGCCACAGAAGGCAGGCTTTGGTTGGGGAGCTGGTTCTTTTTAGTAGCCTGTTTTGAGATGAGAACATTGGAGCAGTGTTTGAGAATCCTCTTGTGCATTCCTGATGGCTCACATTAACTCCATAGTCATTCTGGACCATTCAGATGTGTTTCCTCAGTGCCTCTTCATGTTTCTGGTTCTTCACTCTCCCTATCTTCTTTCACATTAGTATTTGAGAAAGAAGCTTTCCTTTTTTCATGTCAGTATGAACTTCTTGCCCTATGTTTTGATGTCATCACCTTTACCATGTAATCTTGTTCACTAGTTATGTTATGCTCAATGACTACTTCTGCCTGGAGTAAGTTATGAACTTCTCTGTCTTTGTAAGAAAACCTTCCCTCAATCATTTTTATCCCTTAAGTTACAATCTCACTTTCTTTCTTTTTTCTTCAGAAAAATATGATTTTTCATCTTCTTTAACTCACTTTTTTTTAGTATTTTACTTAGTAGATGCTGATCTTTATTCTAACTTTTCTTCTAAAACTGTCTTCTTGATGATGAATAAAGATCACAAAAACCACCAGAAAAAAAAAAAGGCACTAAGGAGACCCAGGTGGAGGGTAGTTGCTGAGGATAGCAGTGAACAAATGGATTAAAGTTCAGAGTTGGACACAAGTCTGCTTTAAACAGCAAGCTTTAAACAGCAAGCTTTGTTGGCATACATGAGGTTGAAAGTGACAGAATACCCAACTTGAAGTGACTTAAGCATCACAAGAGAATGCAGGATTATACCACACAACAGTTTGTGAGAAGCAAGCTTCAGGAACCACTTCCTGGGTAAAGAACCCATTTCTCAAGTTTGGTTCTTGAATTTGATTTGTCAGGCAGTCTTCCTTCTCTGGAAACAGATAGTTTCCTGAACCTCTGACTATCACTAGGAAGAAGACAGTACCCTAAGAGAGTGCTCAAACCCAAACCCTAGAAGTGCTGGTGAGAACCAGGATGTGACTGTAGGGCTTTGGGATAATCCAGTGCTGTGGTTTTAAGTCCCTCAGTTGTGCAGGAGTTCGATCCCCAAAGTGATAGCTAAAGAAATGGTAACACTGGCCACTGGCTTTTGGAGGCAGCCTTGGAACGTGATGAGATAAGGTCACTGGGGAGTCCCATAACTGAGCCCTGGTGGCTCTAAGAGGACAGAGAAGCCCTGGAGAGGCCCACACATCTCTGAGTGGGGGAGAGCCAAGGGGGAGACGGGGCAGGGTAGACCACACTGTTTGAACTCCAGGCTTCTGAACTGTGAGCTGAAGCCTTTTATTTAGGCCTGCCTTAGGGAGCTGTACCAGAAGTGGACCGACACAGGTTGCTTCATCAGAGGTACATAGTGCGGTAGGTCCCCCCATGGAAGCCTGGATACTGAGGCCACAAGAGAAAGCTACACATGGTAGGTCTGTAAAACAGTTCTCTGTGCTGCTTTCATTGTCGCAGAGGAGCCGGTGACACTGTGCTTGTTGCCCCAGTCACAACGGTCTTCCAGGTCCCTCCTGGTCTGGTGTATGGCCCTTGCCCTTGTAGGAGCCAGAGAAGAGGAAAGGTGACTCGGTGGATGGGAATGTCCCTCAGTCCTGGCATAGCTCTGCCATTTAGGTCATATAGGGGAGAGTTCATAGCAAAAGTATCAGCCTGGACCTTCCATAAGCCTACTGCAAATAACACTGAAAAATCAGTATGTCTGACAGAGAGGTTGAAAAGAAAAACAAGTTGTAAAACAAAAACAAAATATCTCGTATCTGGAGAACCTGCCAACAGGATCACATGACATGGTCATGTAAAGCTCCCATTGTGCAAGGATCTCCCTGACCAAGTGCACACAGGCGTGTTACACTTACTTTTAGCTGCATTCAGTATGACACACACACTCTATCCAACACTCCGCAGGTGCATTCACACAGTCAGTTGATGAAGTATTTCTTCCAATGGCCCCGTGGGATGTGTATTTAAAGGGCAAGTGTGTGTATATATATAGTGGGGTGCTCCCTGCAGCACCCAGCAGGTCAGTGTCTGCTCAGGCTGGCTTGGCACAACCATCTTGAAGACAGGGTGTGTCATGGGGAAAGCAAGGATGCTCCCACAGTGACAGTCGGATAGAAGCTGGTTATTCAGCCAACCCATTCCATGCCTTCCTTGCCTGCCGTGCTCCTAAGCCAACACCCAGGTCAGCAGAGCTCCGCCTACTTCTCCTCACTGAGCCTGGCAGGGTGAGTCCACTTGGGGCTTCCTCCATTCTGGTGAAGTCCCCCAGACTCTGATGAAGACATTCTCCAACTCCCGCATCTCTGTCCATCTCTCTGACAGGGTTTGCTGGCCCGAATCTGGCAATATATTTACACACATACACATATACAGCATGTGATGTATGTGTATATTTTTCATGAGATCAATTTTAAAATGTTTAAATTTAGCGTTTCTGCATACATGTTTCCAAGCAGAGCTGGTTAACATTATTGTTTTCTAGCTGGTGTCAACTATCTTACAGGTGCCTTCAAGCAGAAGGTGGATACATTTCTCCTCTTTCCTGGAGACAGTTTATGTAGCTGCTGGCTCCCTGGGGTTAAGTCAAACATACCTCTGAAACTTAACCGTCTTTTTTTTCTTTCTTTTTAAGGAATTTTTTGACTGACTGATATTATTTAACGATAATAAGCCTATTATTCCTAAGTCACTTTTTAGAAATTTGTGTTTTTCAAGAAAATTGCTCATTTCATCTAAGACTGAAAATTTCTTTTCTGAGTTTTAAAATTTATTCTTTTATTATTTTGAAATGTCCTTTGAATTGATCATATCTCCTTTTAATGCACTTTTCTTCATCAATATTCCCAGAGGTTTACCAATTTTATTTTTTTCACTTTTGTATTTTACTGTTTCAAGTGTTGCAAACTATGGGAAATCTTTGATAAAAATAAAGACAAAATTTTCACAATAACCTTACATACAACATAGCAAAAAATGTTTCTCAATACATATAAAATAATATAGGAATGCTTAGAATGCTCATGAGGAAATTAATTATAAAGATTCACACTCTTCATTTTAAAACAAAGCTGTTTCCATAAATATTTGAAATATTTCCTAGGTTTTAACTGCATATTAATATTACTATTTCAATCAGTATGTTGAATTTTAAAATGTTTGTGTTTACATAAAAATTTGTAAACATAAACGTGTTTTTTCCTGATCCTACTATAGCATCAAGTCTATTTCCCCCTGAATCCTGCTAATTTCACATAATCTAGAAGGAGATCACTAAAAAAATCTATGGTACTACTAATATCCAAGAACCAGATTTTGTTTTGTTAAATCTTTCCACAATTTTTAAAAATTTATATTGTTTCCCCTTTTCTAATTTCTTGAGTCAAAGAATGTTAGCTAGACCCCGCAGAAACACCATGTACTTCTCTGCCCACATCGAGCACGTGCTGCTCCTGTACGGGCAGGCCTCTGGCACAGGACTGATTCACCTTCCCCAAGATGCTTGGGCCCTGAGCTTTTGCACAACCAACGTGGGAGGAGGAGCCCCCAGAGACTGCATTTTCTTGTTTGTCCACACTGACGCTTGGGCCCTGACCTCTCATGGGACATGTGGGGAGGAGCCCCCAATTCCATTTATTTGTCTGTGCACACTGTACAAATGAGGTGGCAGTACTGGGACTTAGGGAAAGGTCTTCAGTGTGTGACTACTTTTTCTGCCACAACAAAAAAACACCCATTGGAAGAGTGAAGAAATTCTATTGACTCTAGCCATTGGTGAGTCCACCTACAGGAACTTGGACTCTTGCAGAGTTCAAGCCTGCAGGGGTTCACTGAGCTCAATTCAGGCATTATAGCCAGAACCTAGACAGAGGATGAAGGCTGTCTCCCTGGAAGTAGTCAACTCCAATGTGCATGCTACTACCCATACTATCTACAGCAGACAGCAGACCCATGCCATGACAGGTGCTTTTGGGAGTGTTGGTGGGAATATGGACTGGTGCAACCATTATAGAGATCAGTGTGAAGATTCTTCAAAAACCCTGGATTAGAGGTCCCATTTGACCCTGCTATTCCTCTGCTAGGTATATATAATATGAAAAAATTAAAAGAATCATACCACGGTACATATGTGCACCCATGTTTATAGCAGCTCTGTTTGTGATAGTTAAATATTGAAAACTGCCCAGAAGTCTATCAACTGGGTAAAGATGTGTTTTTTACTAAACTGGAGTATTCCTTGGCCATAAAGAATGATAAATTTGAGTCATTTATGTTCAAATGGATGTACCTTGGGGACATACTCATAAGTGAAATAAATAGGACACAGAGGTATAAATACTGTATATTTTCTCTAGCATGAAAAACTAAAGGTGTAAATGAATGACAAAATGTATGATACGTCATGTGAAACAGGAAGAAAACGTGCAAAAGGAAAAGGGAAAGTGCATATGGGGGAAAGTAAAGAAGGAAAAGAAAAAGTTTAATACTAAAAAATAAAGGAAACAAATGCCAGGCATGGTGGCTCATGCCTGTAATCTCAGCACTTGGGAGGCAGAGACAGGAGGATTGCTGAGTTCAAGGCTTGCCTGGGTTACTAGTGAGCTCAGGACCAGCCTGAACTAGAAAGTGAGACCCTGTCTTAAAAAAAAAAGGAAACAAAGCCTATGTAAATAGGGATAGGGGTTGTAAGGAAGACAGGGGAAAGGGGAAAAATGAAAAATGTGTCATATACAGGGGTGCAAATTCTCAATGTTGAATGTGATATAATGTATGTATAAAATGTACCGATAAAATCAAATAAAGAATGTTGGGCTGGAGGGTTAGCTCAGTGGTCCCGGCGCCTGCCTCGCAAGCACAAGGACCTGAGTTCGATCCCCGGTAACCACATATAATGCTGGGCGTGCAGACACGCCCACCAACAATCAACACCGCATACCACAATGCTGGACGTGGTGGCTCACACCTGTAATCCCAGCACTCGGGAGGCAGAGACAGGAGGATTGCTGAGTTCGTGGCGGCTTGCCTGGGCTACATAGTGAGCTCAGGGCCAGCCTGAACTACAACGTGAGACCCTGTCTCAAAAGCAAAAAAAAAAAAAAAAAAAAAAAAAAAAAAAAAAAAAAAAAAAAAAAAAAAAAAAAAAAAAAAAAAGAATGTTAACTAATCAACATGTACTCTTACCTTCTTACAAATATATTTAGGGCTACAAGTGATGCTTATAATGCCACTAGGAATGTACCCCACAAACTTGAGAGTTTCCGTCCTTCACTGTAAATATTTTAGTTCCTACCATGTCTTACTCTGTGGCCCTGTATGGCTTCATTCAGGTGTCCGATGTGGCACAGACTCAGTAGGGTCTGGGCAGCTGCACCTGGCACTGCCTTGCCACTCTGCCCTTGGGCTGCAGTCCAGCTCAGCACCAGTCCTCAGCAGTCCTTGAGTGCAACACACGCTGCACAGCTCAGGTGGGCTGCTTCTGCCTCTCCTGGTATGGTGCAGCCAGCTCTTCTGCCTATTCCAAGACTGTGCCTACCTGCCTCCCTCCCAAGAGCTTCCCTGCCTCTTCCAAAGGGCATTTCCTTCCCAACTAACAGTCTTAACTCTTCTTCCCCTTTCTCTTTCTCCTCATAGTACTTTTCTCCTTCTTACACATCAATACCATATTAGGTCTACCTGTCTCCTTCCCTCCCTTACCTAGGATTAAATTCTATGCAGGTGAGAGTTTGTTTCTATGTTCTCTAATGCAAAATGAACACTTAGAACATCTGGCCCCTATTGTTCTAACAGATATGTTTGATACATTTCTAGTTTCATTGCAGTGGGACCAAGGAATGAAGTTTATATGACACTGATTCTTGAGATTTGCAGAGAATTTCTTTGTCGTTAGAGTATGGCTGACTTTTGTAATGTTCTATGTATGTTTAAAGAAAGTTCACATTTTAAATTAGGCAGAAGCCTTATAAGTATCCATTAAATTAGACTTGTCAGGTGTTTTTGGAATCGTCTATGTCCTTACTAGTACTTTTTTGTTTACTTGATATCTTCTGTTTTAGCATGTTGGATGGGTGGTAAGGTCTTGGCTTTGCCTAAAAACACCCAGCATCCACCCTTCCAATGAGTATGGCTTGGCGGGTAAGACCTCCCAGGAGGCGAGCACTGTGGCCCTTTGCCTTGCACCTTAACCATCCCCAGGCCTGCATCGCAGCTGTTGGCCATATTGTCGTCCTTCACATTTTCACCATGGTCCATTTTACTAGTTGTCTCTAGTGCTTCCTTCTTTCACTGGCTCTCCTGGGGGTGTGGGGGACTCCTTCTTAACACCCCACCTCTGCACCTGTGCTTTGCATCTGATAGCTATGCACTTCAGATCTTCTCTCTCACTTCTCATAGCTCAGTCTGGAGTTCTTAACAGAAAATATACTTGATGCTCTCATAGAACCTTCCAAATTCCTTGCCCTCTTGTTTGTATGTTTTATTGGCTCCATTTTAATTATTTTTTCATTCTAGCTGTTCATATGATTGTTAATTACATCATCTTATTACTTGTGGTTTCTACTACTTCTCTGTATCTTTATTCTGTTAGAGCATATTATCTTATGAACTCTTTTGGATCTTCTGGCTATCATTTATTGTGAATCATTTCTTTGACCTTATACTTTTTATTTATGTTTGAGAGAAGGTCTTGCTTGTAGTGCAGGCTGGCCTTGAACTCATGGTTATCTTCCTGCCTCAGAAACCCAAGAGCTGGAATTACAAGCCTGCACTACCCTTCTGACTTGTGACCTTATATTTTTTAAACTGTGAATTAATTTCCAATAGGGCCTTAATTTTTTCCGTGTGAATTCTTTAAGGCCTAGGTTTGGCTTCCTCAGTAAGACTGGACTTTAGAAAAAAGCAGTGGATAATATCCTGGTAGAAAACCATTATACCATGATACTTTAGTTCTTAATAGAACATTTACATTTTGTTGAATAACTTTTAGATATACATATTTATCTCAGCATCCCAATTTATTCTTTGACTCCATTTCAGGCCAGGCATAAATATAATATGCCACACAGTTTTGTTTTACTCAAAGAAACAATAAAAGAGAAGCAAAAAGCTATATAACAGCCCAACAGCACAAAGTATGTTGAATGTCTGATTCATACAAGGTAATGTCCTGGGATCGAGGTACTGGTTTCCATGGAGATGATGACCAAGAGCTCACTGAGAGGTCTGATAGCAGGAAACAGGTCAATGTGAGCAATGCTAGACAACAAAGACCACATCCCTTGGAAGAGATACTCTAGGTTTGCTCAGAAGAGTTTCCATACACAGGGAAGACACTTCAGCCCACAGTCTGAGGAAGGGAGCCGGGGAGAAGGTTAGCCAGTGTGCCACGAGCAGGTGTGGCCAGATGGCCAGGAGGAAAGGGAATGGAGCAGAAAGGAGGCTGACAAACATTTCTACCACAGACTTGCTGCACTGTAGCATGTTCCATCTTTTCACAGAATGTGAATCCCTTGAGGGCAGAACCTTTGTCTTCTCCATCTTCATCCCCAGATAAGTACAGTAAGTCCCTACCACTGCACATGCACTTCACCAACCCTGCTGGTAGAAAGAATAAAAAATGTGAAGTGCAGGGACAGACTCTCACAGTAGAAGGTGAAGAATAACATGTTTAGATCTGGCTTCAAAAAACTAACACACAAAAAACACTAACATACTTCAAAAAAGCTACACACTGTCATGATTCAGGCATGGGCAGGGGCTGCCAATTCTGTGGTCGTGCCAGTAAGATGGCTCTCCACTTCAGAGGACTCTTGTCATGTGTCTTTGGGTGCACTTTACATCTTGAGAAAATAACCATAAGTTTTTACCATGGAGTAAGACCCAGACTTAAAACAATTTTCATCATCCTTGGTCCTAGAAATTTAGACACATGCTATAGTGGGAATAATCTCAAGACTTTTGTAACCAATTTTACTACATGTTAAGAGCTATGACTTTTGCTTCAAAATCAACAACTTTTTCTGTTCTATCACACTTATGAAAATGGCATAAGTTTTCTTTCTATGATGTCACAGGCACTGGTGATACATGTTGAATTGCTAAAGTAATAAAGCCCCCTATACCAGAAGTGAAAGAATGTAGACATCAGAGAGAGATATAAGGTTTTTAAACTGGTCATTAAGTTTACAGGGCTAGAATCAGTTATTCCTACGCAAGCTGGTAAATTCTAGGTGTGTGAAATGACTCTGCTAGTAAGTCTTCCGAATGAGAGGACCTAAATCTCTTTTGTATGTGTCTAACAGAATATATCAGTTAGGACATGACAGCCCAGGGTTATCTTTCCAAGCAGCCACACACTACTGGTTTTCCAACTGTAGTTGGTGGAGTGTATTGGATTTCACTTTAAATACATAATTTGAACTACTTAGAAACTAAAATAAAAACAATACAAATACTCAAAGTGAATAATAAGAGAGGCAGTATTGTGTGCTTGTAAGAAGAACAAACTCTGGAGGGTTTATCAGTTACAGGATTGTGACCTTGGCAAGGTATTTAGCAGCTCTTCTCAAAATAGAATACTAATGCATTTATTTATATTGCAGATTTAATGTATTACTCGGCATCTTGGACCAAAATATCTGCTACATTTCTCTCTTTAAAAAAATTTCTTCTAATGGAATCCACTTTTATTTTTTACTAGTACATGTTTGCAAAGCAGAGGTTACATGGGTTTGACATGTACACATTTCATATCTAGATCTACCATCTCTCTTTTAATTGAGAATTATTTTGTGATTAAAGAACAAGCTATGAAAAACAAGTTACCAATTATAATTCTTTATCTGTGTGAGTGAAAAATTTCTCTAAACTGTACAACTGAAGGAAAAGCAACAGCACCAAGCTTCAGAGCTAGAGCAAGGCTAAGCACATTATCCACAAATATATGTAACTGCGGGGCTTATGCTTTGTGCTGAGACAGCGAGTTTGAGCAAGCCTGACATGTCGCCAGCTATGACTGTGAGCATGTTGGAGTATTTCTTTGGGACTCACTTTCCTACCTGTAAGAGGAAGACAGTACCACATACCACACCATAATGTAGGTAGTAGTTTGTTAGCTTGTGTGCTTGCTTGTTTGAGAGAATGTCTGGCCATACAGTCAGGGCTGGTCTTGAACTTATGATGTAGCCCAGGTTGGCCTTAAGCTCACAGCAATTCTCCTGGGTCAACCTCTGAGTGCTGGGATCACAGATATGTGCACCACCACACCTTGTAACAAAGTTTTTGTTTATCAAAACAGCTTCATTATTTTCAATGTTTAATGTTACAAGTAATATAAAATAAAACTTACTAGTAAAATGTCACTTTTATCTCTTTTACATATTTGTAAATCTAAGTAAAATTTCATTTGAAATAAAGGGATTAAATATTTGAAAAGCTTGAAAATCTATGTACTACGCTATCTTTATATCCTGTTTCTGGTCATTTGAATGACCATATTTTAAACACTGTGAGAATGTGCTGCCCCCTACTGACCTAGTTTCTTCAAAATATCGGAAGTCTTTTCGGAAGTGAATAATTTGTACATTAGAATTACAGCTAAGAAATTCTGCAGTAGGGGGAAAGACCATAATAATGTAGGTAGTAAAATACTAAATGCAGTTCTACATAATACATGATTTTTTTCAGTATACTTAAGTACAAACAGTCTGATTGTTAGGGACAAAGGAACAAAATATGCTCCTGATACATAGTAGTTAAATTTAGACATCTACTTCTCAATAATCCCCACAACTGCTATTGTTTAAAGTACTGCTGACACCTGGTGGAAAATCAGCAATACATATGTACGTGTATCTATACACATATAATTATATAATATGTATTGCTTAAATCTTCAATAATTATTTCAGATTCTTCATTGAATCAATAGCAACTTAATCTCAATTTTTGCACAATGGACGAGCATAGGTTGGGGGTGGCTGTAATATATTAAAATTCTACTTTCCATATCTTAGGTATGTCCTCTCTTTTAATCTCACAAAATCTAACATACATATCCTGGTGATTTTTCCTCTAGAAAGCATCTCAATACTGGCTCTACTGACCCTTTTAATTAAATCTTATTTGTAGTAGAAATAAAAGAGTGAGGAACAGCTCTACCTGTTATTGACGTTATGATGTGGAGTCTCTCTTATGAGATGGAGCTTCTTGTTTGGATCATACCCGTAAGAAGGTTATATGAGCTAGCTTATGCCATGCTTTGACAAGAAGTCAATAGGAGAGAGCTCCATTTCCACCATGCAACAGCATCTTAGTCATCTTCCTCTCTTTCTGATGCCTCCTGTGTATCACTCCATCTGTGCAGTGTTTCATGGACCCACAAAATGACAATGGGAATAAGAAGGGCTGGCAGGGAACAGGCACAGGAGAGATCTCTGAGGTCATCCTCCATGTCCACTTGACCTTTGACTTACTTTGATTCTTTGAACATGGGCCTTATATCTGTCTTCTGAAAATATTCTTAGGTCCCACTTCATTGGATAACCATTTTTGATCAGCCTAACACTTCCTGCTTACCAATCTCAATGCCACCAAGAGAATCATCATAAATATATTTGTCCTAAAATGAATATTAATGGGGGTCTTTTAGGCCACAATAAAGGATTCCTAGACAATAACACTAAAAGTAAACTACTTGGGTGGATGTAGATTTTTTTTCTAGCCTCATACCTGCTAGACAAGTGCTCTACTACTGATTTACATTCCAGCCCTTAGAAAAGTTCTGTTTTGAGACAGGTTTTTGCTAAATTGCCCAGGTTGACCCAAACTTGTGGTCCTTCTGCTTCAGCTTTCTGAGCAGCTAATATTATAGGCATGTGCCAGTATGCCCAGCAAGTATAAATGTGTTTTTCTTGTAACCTCTGGTATGCTGAATAATGATCCCCAAAGAAATGCACATTTTAATTCCTGGAACCTATAAATGTCATGTTATATGGTATATGGGACTTTGCAGATGTAATTAAGCTAAGTATTTTATGATAGGGAGATTATTCTGTATTTCCTAAGTGGATTCAATGTAATCAAAAGGGCCCATGTAAGATAGATGCAGGAGTAAGAAGGAGGAAGAGGGGGAGAGGAAGAGAAGGAGGAGGAAGAGAGTCAGGGAGGAATAGAGGGATGGAAGAAGAGAGGGAAAGAGAGAAATGGGAAGAAAAGGATGGGGGGCTCTGGTCCTATGATGTTGTTCATTGCAACCTTCACACCCTCTTTCTTGGAGTGTCTCTGCTTAATGCATCAGGCTTTCTACAGCAGATGTTCTAAATTTCTGGCATCATTAACTTCCCATGCTCTTCACTGCAAATCCAGTTTCACTCTGAGAGCTTTACACACTACCCACTCAAAGGCAAACTATCTGATCTTCCAAGCTTTCTTTTGAAATCTAGGTGGAACCCTCTCTAATTCCATAACACTTTGCCAGAAAATTTAGCATCATCAGAATGATGCCAAAGTCTACTGCCAGCTCAAGCAGTTGTTGGCCCCCCTTGGATCACAACTGCAGTGACTTCTGAGTATGTAGAGGGCTGAGCAGTGTGACATGAATCCTGGGGTACCATGAATCCCTATGCAGTCCTTCTTGAGGAGGGAGCCCAGAGGCATTCTTCTTAAATGAAAGCATTATGATTTTGTACCCAGGCCTGTGAAGTCTTGCTGATTCCTAGAAGACATCTTTTTTATTGTCCTGAAGCAAAGTACTTGACTTCTTTCCAATGCTAATTTTCTTCTGGCAACCTTGCTCTCCTTTGCTGAGGGTGGAGATATACTTTTCTAGGAAGCTTGCAGATGCTTCCTTTCATATTTGCCTTTTGCTTCTGATTTTCATTGTACAGAGTGATGCCTATGCCACAGTATGAATGCTGGTTTCCCTTGAAATTTCCTTTGCCAGATTAATTTGTCTATGCAAAGTCTCAGAACATGGGCAAACTGTAGACAAATTTTCTGCCAGAGCATAACACACATGGTCTGGAGTCCAACTGCCAATGTAAAGTCCTTCCCAACTGAAACCTCCTGAGCTTTGCTTTTACTGCTTGCATTTCTATCAGCATTCTAGTCATTGAGCTCTGATGCAACTATGTTTCAACTGCCCCTCAAAACATTTTAGGGCTAGCCTATTTCTTCAAATTTTTCCAAACTCCTCTTACAAATGAGTTCAAAAGGTTTCTAAACTAAAAGGTTTAATCATACTACCAATCCCATTTTTCTGGTTCAAATTTCTGTTTTAATCTTTTTCCTATCGCTAGGACAAAATTCCCAACCTCTACAAATTAAAGTGGGGGAGATTTATTTTGGCTTGGTTGCTGGTTTCAAAAAAGGAACAGGATACCAGAAAGACATGTGGAGGAAAAGGTGCTCAATTCATTGCACCCAGGAAGCAGAAAAAGAAGAGAGAAGTTGAGGGAACGGAGTAATAGCTTTCCAGGTCATGGCCCCAGTGAACACCTCTTCTCATCAGGTGCTATCTTGCAACATTACACACAGCTCTGAACCCATTGTGAATTAACCCACTCACCTTCTAAAAGTCTCTCCCACCTCTGGACACATGACATTCCAGATATAAGGCATAACAAGGACATAGTAGAATAAATGTAAAAATGAAAAATACACACCCCAGCAGAAACAGAGCTGGAGTGGTTATTCCAATATTAGGTAAAATACATGTTAAGGTAAAAAGGTGATATTGAAGATAAAGTAAGACTTTATAATAGTAGACGTGTCTCATAGATTGCTCTGAGACAGTCACCCAGGTCTGTACACATGTGGCTGCACAGGATGGTAGGGAGAACCCACCACATCTGAATGCAGCTTGAGGAAGATAGCAAACAGGTGCAAACCAAAAACAGGATGGTTGGAATAAGATATGAACCACTTGACCCCAATGCTACTATAGTGCAAGTCTGGAGAGTGCACCATTGTGTGAAAAGTACCGAGTCCTGCAGGGGAAGAAGTCAATGGGGCAGTGTTGCTTGGTGCCAAGAATTGTCACCAGATTCTCAGTTGGCTGCACTGAGCAATTTTCCTGTCAGGATGTGTTCCGGAGTCTGAAATACTCAACCAGGAAAGCCACCAAGGTCCTATGCACTGTAGGGATAGGGAGAGATCCAAAGGGTGAGAGACAGAAGAAGTGGTCCTGACACTGTGAGAACCACAGATGCAGTGAGACTCAGTTCCAAGAGAGCTAGAAGCAGCCAGTGCTGCAACGAAGCTAGGCAGATAGGATGATCCTGTCTCAGGCTAATACATTTCTATACCAGGCTCCATGAGAACCACAGGCCAGAGAGACTAGGGAGCAGGTGGCAGCAGTGTAGGATGAGGCTGTCTCCTCACCATCCTGGATACCACAGGAATCAGGGTCAGACAGAGTCTGGACACCACTGGCGATGCTGATGGCCAGTGACTGCTGTGGATCAGGAGTCTGAGGCTCAGACCTGCTGGAGGCAGCCACATGAGGACCTTGCTGGCCACAGTCCCAAGAGAACTAGAGGAAACACTGCCAAGCTGCCCTGGGATGTTCCTTCTAACTGGCTCATCAAATTAAGTGTCCCTCTCTCCTTCCCTCCCTTCTTCCATTCCTTCCTTTCTTCCTTCTTTCCTTATCTGTCAGTAATCTCTTCCTCTCACTAGGCTTGGTCTTATCTATCACTTGCTCTACAACATGTTCCCACATCAGTGGTTGCTTTGTACAGATATTTAATTTTCTTTGTTTGGTCAATAGTTGGATGTCTTATCTTTTCTCTTACTTCTTTCTATTCCTTCCTTTTCTCTGCTTATTTTTACCCCCACATACCTTTTCTGTCTTTAGGCTCTTCTATCTTTTATCTTTCTTTTTCCTTTCTTCTATCTTTTCTTATCTTTTTTTTTTTTTTTTTTTTTTTTTTTTTTTTTTTTTTTTTTTTTTTTTTTTTTTTTTTTTTTTTTTTTTTTTTTTTTTTTT
>PVIC010007079.1:0-52048 GCA_004025085.1 Thryonomys swinderianus | reverse complement strand
GGGGATTTAGCTCAAGTGGTACCGCACCTACCTTGGAAGCACAAGGGCCCAAGTTTGATCCCTGGTACCACCCAAAAAAAAGAAAAAAAAAGGAAACAATGTGTATATAGGGGAGGGGGGAAAATGAGAATTAAGTTGTGTCATATACTGGTACAAATTCTCAATGTGGAGTTTAATTGTGATATGTGTATATGTAGTGTACCAATAAAATGTATCAATTAAAAAATTTCATATTTGAGGGGCTGGGATTTAGCTCAAGTGTACCACACCAACCTTGGATGCACAAGGGTCTGAGTTTGATCCCCGGTACCTCAAAAAAAAAAAATTTCATATTTGAGACAGGATCTCACCAAGTGGTTAAGTTGTCCCTGTGCGCTCGAATTTATAAGCCTCTTGTCTCAGCCACTCTGAGTCCTGAGATTACAGGCATGCCCCACTATGCCTGGCTGAAAAATACATCTGTGAATGAAGAATGGGAATTGGGGGTGTAGCTGAGTGGGAAAACGCTCCCTTAGCACGTGTGAGGCCATGGGTTGGCCTGCCGGCACTTTTAAACAATTGAAAGAATATTTAGACCATGTCAAGTTTGTTGCCCCAAGCCCTGACATTTGGTGGGTGTTCTATAAGGATTGAAGAATAAATGCTTCTACTCTGGTAGGTCTCTGGAACAAGGGGAATGCAAGACTAGTCCCTCTTTCTCTTCCCATCCCAGCCCAACTTCTGCAGCATAAACAGCAAAGCTAAAAATAGCTACCTAATGACGTCAGAGGAACAAGGTCATCTGAACATTGCTACAGCCACTGGACACCTCCCTATAGGATCAAGTAGCAGGAGGTACCCCAGGCTGGTGCAGCTGTTCCAGGAACAAGAAGTGTCCCAGGAGCAGACGTGGAAGCACTGCCATGTAGAAGAGGCAGCAGGGCCAAGAAGACACACACTTCCACAAGCACGAGCAAGACAGAGCAGAGACCCTGAATTAAGAGTAATTTGACTTTATCTGCACTAGAAGTCATTCCCATCGTACGATCTCCGGAAATAACTCAAGAAGCTGAGAACGCATGTTCTGTCCTCTTGCACAGGGACAGCTTTCCTGCCTGCCATTGTGCTATTTTTAAAGTGCAGGTCGCTTGCTAAACTGAGTTATCAGGATAACTAGGCAGTGCATGGCAGGCTGAGGGTTGCTAGAGGAGGGCCTGTCTGGGTGGTGAGGGGATCCCAATAAGAGGAGGAGGAGGAGGCTGGGAAAGCTCCTCTTGGCTGCAGTCTGCGCGGCGCCTTGGCCATCATTCTGGGCTGCTGAGGCATGTGGCTTAATTGACTGGCAGTGCCACATCCCTGACAGGAACCCAAGCATCCGGCACAGTCCCGAGGAGAGGCCTGCCGCAGACAGCAGGTGAAAGCAGAGTGGGGAGCTGCCTGCAGCTTCTGGAAGCTAGGCTGGAGGCTCTGCCAGCAAGGGCTGCAGCTCACACAGAGATCCGGCACTGTCCCAAGGATGCCCATCTCCCAGTGCGGGTTCTGCTCAAGGGACACAAGATGGGGGGCATCTGGGAGCGGACAGACCTGGGCCCAAATCCTGACCCTATTACTTCACACAGGGTGGCCCTGGGTAAATAATGCCAAGCCTGTTTCCTGTCATAGGACTTGTTGGAAGGATATATGGAAAAGTGGCCTTCCCTCTTGGGCACTGTCTTGGCTGAGGAGATAATTACCTGCTCAACAGACCCTGCCACAAGAACAGACCATACAAACATGGCTCCCCAGGAGCTGTGGCGGTGGGGGGAACATGCCCTCTCTGTCAAGTTGGCTCCTGACTGCCGTGGGCACTGAAGGGGCACAGAAGCCAGGATTACAGGTCCTTCTCCTGGCTCAGAGCTCCTTGCTCTTGACCAAGCACTCTGGTCCCCTAGAGGGCTGGTTAGTATCACAGGGCTCTACAGTGAGATGTCATGGTCACACTAAGTCAGCTGTGAGTAGTGCTCATACCTGCAGACCACACACTGAGAACCACTGTGCTACAGAAGCGTCCACCTGAGTCCAAACTACTGAGCTTCCTGAGGTCTCGGGGCTGTAGAAAGCAGGGTTTTGTACACAGGTGAGAAAAACAGAAGCACCCAGACCTGACTGCACAGACAATGAGAGATGCTGAAGTCATTCAGGTCACTCGTTAAGGGACAGAGAGCCCTTGGCAACTCCAGTCTGCTTGCTCAATGTGACGCCTGCACTGCTGTGCTATTGCCATAGAACAAACTACTGCAAGATACAAAACAATCAGTGTGTGAATAATAAATAGAGCCCAAAAGGGAGGCTTCCTAAATTCAGTAAGCCTGCGGCAGACTTCAAGCAATGGAAATGAGATCTCTACAAGCCCAACTCAAATCCATCCCTTGCTGTTCTTGCTTGTACAAACTCCCAAATCTCCTCGCCAGGAGTCTCCCTGGAGCTGGTTAATTACCAGCTGTGACTGTGTCCTGTCAGGCGCTGTGAGTAAACAGTGGTGGCTTCTGCAAGCCCTGGTGACACATATCCACTATTAATACTGTGTGTGTGCCAGGTGTGGTAGCATACGTCTGTAATCCCAGTACCCAGGAGGCTGAGGCAGGAGGGTTGCTGAGTTTGGGGCCACCTTGGGCTACACATAAGATTAAGGCCAGTCTGAGCTGTACAGCGAGATTGTGTCTCAAAAAAAAAAAAAATTGAATATGTGACTCAAGCAAGGTCATACTATGTCACACCAACCACAGGGGTAACATTAACTATTGTTGCATACAGTGCTTTACAGTCTCATTACAGCAGGAGAAGCTTTCCTCCACTGAGTGGTAATAGATCCTCTCCAAAACTACCATTCTAACTTCTAAAATGAGGAGATTGAGGCCCAGATAACTCAAATGGTTTAAGGCCAGAGCCAAAAGCAGCTCTTCCAACTCCCAGCCTAGGCTTTATTTCACTAAATAATACTGTTCTTCTTGAGTTTTATGCAAGCTACCCAAACACAACCCAGTTCTCTTGGCCATGAATCCTCCCTGCAGTGGCAAGAAATAGAAAAGGAACAAGGTATCAGTTCTACTGTGACAACCTTAAACTGCCCACAACAACAGAACTTACAAGAAAAAGTAATGCGAGGACCAGGGATTTAGCTCAAGCAGTACCATTCCTATCTTGGAAGCATAATAAGGGCCCTGAGTTTGCTTCCCAGTACCACCAAAAAAAAAAAAAAAGAAAGAAAGAGAAAGAAAGAAAGAAAGAAAGAAAGAAAGAAAGAAAGAAAGAAAGAAAGAAAGAAAGAAAGAAAGAAAGAAAGAAAGAAAAGAAAAGAACAATGAAAAAGTAATATGTTAAGGGAAAAACCCCACATCTTGGATGGGGAGGGGCAACTTCTCAGGGGTCTTCTGTAAGAACTCACTGGATAGTCTGTGCGGCCCCCAAACAATTCCACGGTCAAGAGGGACAGCAGAAGAGATGTGTGTCACAGGACAACATTATTCAGGGATTAGCCCCCTGGAGTGATCTGTGCTAGATATCCGCTTCCAGGACAACCTTTGGAAAGTCTTCCACAAGGCAGTGCACTGGTTTCCAGTAGAGTTCATTGACGGTCACGTGGAGAAGCAGGGCACCCACCAGTGGCTTACTGAAGTGAGCAAGTGGCTGGCTATGGAAGATATATAGATATCAAAGTGGGGCTGGCAAGGTTTAAACAAGTTACCTTGAAAAACCTGAAAATATTTAACATAAAAGGAGCCTTATTAACTCTTCTAGGTCAATCCTCTTTGACATATGTAGAAACTGAGGTAGGTGCAGAAAAGTGAAATAACTTGTTAAACGCCACCCAGCTTGTCAAGAGACGAAATAGATTATAGAAGCTGTCCTCCGCTCTTTCCAAGATAAATCACAACTCCAGTTAGGTCAGATAAAGGGTTTCCTTCTTTCAAGTCTCACCTGAGAGACAACAAATGCATGGTGTAATTTTATTAGAAAAAATAAGAGTTGCACGACTTCAAAATAACCTAACTCAAATTATCCCCCAAAGACTTTGCTAAATGCCAGTAATTTTTTTCACCGGGGATGGGTGCCAGCAAAACTGGCAACAAGACCAGCTGAGGGAAGCTTCTCCATCCTGCAAGTGTGTGTGCCACGATCATGTCATGAATTACGCTTTGGGGAGAGACTTGTGCTCCCTTCTGAGCTTGTATTTCAATTACACAGACAGCCTGGTGAGTGGTGAAGCAGTTTAGATACAGACATGACACATCAGAGGGAAGCAAATGCAGGCAATTCTGTCCTATAAATAGAGCCTCGAACAATACTTTGCAAAACAAAAAGCATTTTCCCCGGGAAGAAGCAAGCTTAGAACAATGAAACAGGATGCCCCTAAACTGGTACTGTTAAGTATGTATTAATACACGAAAAACACACGTATCACCATAATGCTAAGTGAAAGCAGTATGCCAAAAGACGTACACTGAAAAGACAAACGAGGTATGATGAAGCTATACAGTGAATGTCTAAAAATGCATTACGGTTAAAGACACATTCCTACTAATTTCCTTGGAACACACCCCACTGTTGTTGCTACTTTCTGAAGCAGTTCTAAAGTCCTTTTGAGTTTTTACAAGGTGTGATAAAGATACAGCGAATGCTTGTACCGGGTGCTATCCAACAGATAGGCAGCTTGTAAAAAACGTGACTGTGTGCCCTTACCCACCTCATTCACTGGATCTGGTACATGCATCTATTTCTTCTTTCCCAAAGCCAAAATAATAATGAAAGGTAAGTTTGAATCCATTCAGGACATCGAAGCAGCAATAATAGTGCTAAAAACACAAAAAAAAGCATTTCTAGAACTGCTTCAGAAAGTGGCAATAATAAGGGGTAAATGTACTTGAAGAATATTCTCCAGGGGATTAATGTGTTGTATTTTTACACTTTTAAAAAATTTCAACATTCAGGGCTGGGGATTTAGCTCAAGTGATGCTGCACCAACCTTGGAAGCACAAGGGCCGAAGTTCAATCCCTGGTACTGCAAAAAAAAAAAAAGAATTTAAACATTCACTCTATTTTTCAATCATACCTCAATATACAAAAAGGACACAAATTTTACCTAAAAGAACAGGCACAAGGTTATGTGTGTGACGCAGCAAGTGTGGCCTGGAGGGGAAAAGGTCAGGACAGGACTGAAGATGCCTTATCTCTTGGCCCCAACTACTCTTCTATATTGCAGGGGACTTACCACATGCTTGCCTTTCACCCCCCAGTCCTAAAGGAGGGTCCAAAGATACTACCAGCGCCTAAGTAAGTTAGGCCACAGCGCTGGTCACAACTGTCGGCATCGCCACATACCACCTGTAATGCTCCGGGACAGCAGTCCTGTCAGTACCTCGGCCTCTGCAGACCAGAGAGCCAGACTTTCATCTCCTTTCTGTCCAGTAAAGAAACGTTCTTAAAGGGAAGAGGGCAACTGATGCCTCAGGTCAAGCGTAGTCTGGTGAAATCGTTCTTTCCCAACAAAACCTAGTAATTCTCTAAGCTGGTTACCACAACCCTCTGTGTTTTCTGCAAGTTAAAGGTCAGCACCCGCACAGCCTTCCAGGAAGCCAGTGTCTTCAGCACATGAGAAACGTGCTCTGGCCTGAACCTACCCTTTTATTCTCCCATTGGACAGAGAATAAAAAAATCCACTGGACATCTGCAATGTCAGCTTCTCTTCCCATAGCACTAGGACACAGTAAATATGCAAGGAGACAAAGAAAACAACAGGGAAGTACACTTTTGTCTCCAGGCTCCTCTTTTGTAGCAACTACACTGGCTTTAGCTGGTAACAAATTGTCCTGGAATTCCTGGCAACGGAGCAAACATTCAGCTCCCTGGTTACACTTTCGTCACTGCTCAGAGTGCCACGCACTTTAACCTTCCTGCTCTTTCCATAGGCCTGGGCTTGTCCGGTCTCCAGGAAACTTTATATGCTCTCCGACTGGGCATCCCAGAAGGCTGTATGGCAGATGCAGCTTGGGACTGACAGCCCACCTGGACCCACACCACCAACCCGACACCCTGCTTGTGCAGGAACAGGAGCCCAGCTACACTTCCTTCAGCATTAAAGAACTTCCCCAGCAAACCAGTTTCTAGGAGACAGCTTTTTTTGGGGGGAGGCAGGATCTTGCTTTTGTAGTTCAGGGTGGTCCTGAGCTCACTATGTAGCCCAGGCAAGCCTCAAACTCACAGCAATCCTCCTGCCTCTGCCTTCCAAGGGCTGGAATTACAGGCGTGAGCCACCAGGCCTGGCACTGTGGTATGTGGTTACAGGAGACCAAACTCAGGACCCTGAGTTTGCAAGGCAGACTCTGGAACCACTTATCTAAATCCCTGCCCCAAGAGATGGCCTTTTTTTAAGGGAGGAATGTTAAGATTTATCACAGGACATACAGGTTTAATCAGACCCAACCATAAGCAAACCCTCCAAAACTTAGACAAACATCCAATTGTGAGCACTTTTTGAATTTTTACTTTTTTTTTTTGCTTTTGAGACAGGGTCTCGCTTTATAGTTCAGGCTGGCCCTGAGCTCACTATGGTGCCCAGGCAAGCCGCCGCGAACTCAGCAATCCTCCTGTCTCTGTCTCCCGAGTGCTGGGATTACAGGGGAATTTTTACCTTTAAAAAAAGAAAAATTATCTTTATGAATTACAACCTCACTTCCAACAAGAATTCCTATGGCACTGTCTGACATTACTGAGTAACATGCTAACTGTGTTAATAATTATGTGCATCCCGGTCTCATCTCTGTTAGATGCTGCAGCAACTACTACTGCAGTCCATCCACCACTCTGGCTTGACTTGCCAGGGCCCAAACTCCTCAGAAAAGAACTGGTAAGGAATAAAACAGCAACCGAAATAGCAGCAAAGATAGTACACCAGAAGCAGGGTACGGGGGCACATGCTTATAATCTCAGCATGAGGGAAACTGAGGCAGGAGGATCTCTGAAAAGTTCAAGGCCAACCTAGACTACAGTGAGTTCAAAATCAGCCTCAACTACTCAGTGAGACCATCTCAAAAAAAATAAACACTAGACAAGGAAAAGCAGCGATCAACACGAATGAAAGTGATCTTACATGAGTTAGTACAAAACACCAGCAAAGGAAAATTGTGACCAAGTCAAAAAACCCTTCTGAAAACTGCCCTTCCTAGAAACTGAATTCCAACAATCTACATGTGAATGCATATTAGGAACTTTGCAAAATTGCCAAGCAAAGTATGATGCCAAATTTCTACAGTAGAACTCAGTACATTCTTATTTTGGGACATTTCATTTGTTTAGGAAAATTCCCAAGTAACCACTGCGTATAGAAAGAAGTTTCTTCAAGGACTTGGCCTGGAGACAGAAAGACACACATTTCCCTTTAAAAGTGGAAAGCTGGAGTTACTGAAAGACAAAGGTAGGTAATGGTAAGGGCACCCAGCAAGAAAGGACTCCATCCTAGACTTAAGACTGTACTGAGGAGAAACAGGTAACTTAAACTAATGGTTCTGAAGGAATGTGTAAGGTGATTATGGGTGAATGCTGCCTAAGTACATGCAATGGAAAGGTAGGGATCTTGAACACGGGAAGGGGCAAGTCCAACCTTAGTAAGAGCATGTGACAAGTTTCAACTTGTTTGCTGCAGTTAGATGTGAGCTACGGTTGAGAGGGGTGTTTTTAACCCTGCCATAAATCAAGGATTAAGGATGACACATTCACATTAGCTGGCTGTGGTGGTGCATGTCTGGAGTCCCCCACCTAGGAGGCTGAGTTTAAGGTCAGCCTTAACTGTACAGGGAGGCCTTCTCTTAAAAAAAATAAGAGAAATAAGACAACAAATTAACATGAAATTTTACCAATTTCATTGCAGTTGCAGGATCAGGTGGCTTCAGATTCCAACTTTTTAAGAAATGTCATCTGGGAGATGAAACGGGTCCAATTATGATCCCAAAACCAAGGTTCACTGTTGTCAGTGGAAACTCCCTAGTTCTCTTCATGTGAGAAAGGGATGTCATAAGCTCCACTATCAAGGGGGCATTGTGCTTTTTAGATTGATGGAAATGTACAAGCTGGTGTGTACCTGGAAGCAGCACAGTGAGCTCTGAACATCAAAAGAGCTTATTAGTGCATTTAATAACAATGGTAAAAATGACCTGAGAATGGGAAAATGAGCATTGTCAGGCTCCATCATGACAATGTTATATGTCACGTGTTACTGCTGGTATAGCAATTTCTGTCAAATAAAACATTTATGTCCTCATCCATTTTATTCATTAGATAATGCACCATGCAACTTCTAGCTCTTCTCTGAAGTCAAAATGACCAGGAAAGGCCAACATTTTGAATTGATTCAGGTTATCAAGGTGGTCATGACAACTCAATGAAAAACACAAACGATGACTTCCACAGCTGCTTTCAAAAGTAGTGAGAACAATGGGATAAATATGCTCGAAGCAATGGGGAATATCTTGAGGGGGATTCACAGCAATGTGTCATGTATGGTGATAAAATTTAAATATTCACCTATTTTAATCATACCTTGTAATTTCTCAAACATATTGCCATATATTACTACTCTGATATGGGGGTCTGGGCAGGGGACAATCCAGAATGGGGCCAATAGGATGGAAGGTTTCCAAGTCTGTGCTTTCTAAAGTACACAATCTGAGGGCTGGATTTATTGTCCCGACAATCAAAAGCAAAAACAAACAAGGTACCTCAAAAAGTGATGTCAGATGGAAACACATGAATTAGAGAACTGGTAGAGAAGAATTGTGACACAAGTTGAGACAAAAGCTACAGAGGACAAAGCCAGAAAATAAATCAAGAGATCACTATGGGTGGAAAAACCAAAGTAATGGGTGACCAGAAGAATAAAAGCAACACTCCAAGAACTGGGACTTTGTACACGCAATGGAGGATCATGTCTGCTTGAGGCTGCTACCCATATGCCCTTCTCACCCTCCAGGTCCAATCCCTTAGCAAATCTTACCAGTTACAATGTCAAAATCATTCAGAAGTCAATCAACTTTTACCATCTCAACCACAACCACCCTGCCAACCTACTGGCAGCTCTGCCTTTCCAATCGCACATGCTCCTCTCCCACCCTACACTCTCTGCACAGCAGTACGGTAAGGTCTCTCTCATCAGAGGGAAGGACACTTACTCGTTACTGTCTCTTCTACTGAAACACAGTAAGTTCCACCAAAGGCACAGTCCTTTTTTGCCAGCGTTGTATTCCCAAAGACTAGAACAGTACCAAAGGGTGTGTATGCTTATATTTAGCACCATAAATGTTTTATTACATGAACTATATAAGTGGTTATAAAACCATATGCTACATACTTTTGAGACATAAACAAAGAAGCTCACTTTGTGCCGAGCCATGGCCTCCAGGAGGAAGGAATCTGTAAGTCACGGTGTGAGAAGCACTACCTTGCTGTTACCTGTTGCTGATCTACAATGGCTTGTGTATAACAGGAAATCCTTAAAGGCTCACTGCATGGATAAGCCAATGAATACAAAATAGGTCTGATGTCATACAGTATCATGCACTGGCCTATACAGAACGGCTTTTGTGTCTTGTGTCTCCCAGCACAGAGTACATGAATTACAGTAGACGCTCAAAAACAAGGGTAAGTCAAAAGAAAATATATTACTTAGCAAAGACCTTAACCAATTATATGCCAATCACAAGAAACACAGAGGACTACAATAACTGTCTTTAAAGAACATATCTCTATCACGTTATAAAGATCTATAAGCAATTCAGATAAGAGACAACTGGTTTACTAGAGATACTTCATACAAGAAACACTCGGAAGGCACAAAGGAAGCAAACATTTATATCTGAAGTCAAGTGGCCAAGGAAAGAATTCTGAAACACATTTTCCTTGAGCTGAATCTTATAAGGAATTTACCAGATGAGAAAACAGTCAAGTAGGGAAGGAGGCAGAATTTATATGAAGGTATAACATATACAATTAACAAAATATGAAGTGATAGTCTGCCATAGATGGACAAAGTTACAAAGCACTTTCCTTCAGGGATAGAGCCTCTGTTTTGGAAAGATCCTGGACCCATCTTTCAAATCGCCTACTTCCCCAATATTATGTAACCTCAGAAGGGGCTTAACTTTAAAATATCAAGTAGCAACACAGGGAGGGGAAAGACAAAATGTATTTATTGCTGGACAGGTCTTAAAATGCATTTAGCACTCCTTTGTTTTTATCAGTATCGAGGAGGGGATGGCCTTAACAGCAGGTCTGCTAGAAGCTTGTCAAGTGGCTGCTATGTGAGTCCGCAGGAGGCCATGGGTTCTTCCTCGTGGCCAGTTCCCAAGGTTCTCCATCCTCAGGGCACAAGGCTCTTAACTAAAAACTCACTTCGTACAGAGAAGAGGAAAGAATCTGATATACTGACTGTTCCTCATTTAGACCATGACTTAAATCCTACCTCAACATTTAACTACCTTTATTTTCTGATTAAAATATACATATATATATAAAGGGGAGGGATAAAGGGAAAGAGAAATTGCACTGCGCTGACACAGAGACTTGAAATTCTAATTAAGGGACAACTGATGTCTAAAGGAAACCACTAGAAGTCTCATGAAAGCATCCGTGAGTTAGCCAAGTCTCACTTTAGCCTTCAAAAGTATGAAAACACTCCTCCACAGAACTGGCCCCACAGTCGTCGGCATGCTGGTGGGCATGGGCCCATGAGTCTGGATAAACGAGTGCTCTCCATGCCTGGCATGACGTAACACACAGCTCCTGCTGCCAGGCAGTATGCACAGCTCACTGTTGAGTTCAGCAGTGGAATCGAGTCGAGAACTTAGGAGAGACAGGCACAGTCAGAGGCTGGTCGCTTGACTTTATCTCCACAGCCTGGTACTTGCGTATTGGATTTGCCTTGTGTACCTACAGAGCAAGGAAAACAGTTACCACTGAGAGGCATGTGAGAGAACTATGCACAGTAGTTTTGTTGCAGTACTGAACCTGCACCACCAGTTTTTTAAATTTCATTTCTTTCTTTCCTTCTTTTATTTCTTTTCTCTCCCCCCCTCCCTCCCTCTCTCTCTGTCTCTGTCTCTCTCTCTCTCTCTCTCTCAATTTTGAAACAGGGTAGGCTGGACGGGAACTCACGATTCTCCTGCCTCAGCCTCCCACAGTGCTGAGATTAAAGGTATGTGCCATCACAACTACCTTTTATTCTTTTACAGAGAATGGCTGTGTATTTTTATAGATCTTAGTAAAGGAAGAGATAAGAGTAAAATAACAAAGTACACAAGCTTTTGGAGACCAATAGGTTTCTATCAGGTATTTGTTGGGTCCCTCCCTGAGGATCCCAAATTCATCTCCAGTGTGATTTACTAAGGCAGCAATGGCAAATGTCAACAGTAACAGTTTGCTGTGGCACATGTGCCATAAGTTTACCACTACTATACTGGGGTATAATGAGGCTATATTCACTGTACAAAAAAGGGTTAAAAGATTTACAGTGCAATCTTCAGCTTACTCTTTATTTTTCTGGTACTGATGATTGAACTTAAAAGTCTTCATCCTATATCCCTGGCTCCCTTTTAAAATTTTAACCAAGTGTTAAAGTTTGCCTGGGCTGTCAAGCTTGCAATCCTCATGCCTTAGCCTCCTGAATAGTTGAGATTATAGCATATACCACCACACCCTTACTGACTGTCTTATTTACAAAAACATGGGCCAAAACAAAAGACAAAAACAAAACCCAGCATGCCAGACGTGGTGGCTCACGCCTGTAATCCCAGCACTCAGGAGGCAGAGACAAGAGGATTGCTGAGTTCGCGGCGGCTTGCCTGGGCACCGTAGTGAGCTCAGGGCCAGCCTGAACTACAAAGCGAGACCCTGTCTCAAAAAGCAAAAAAAAAACAAAAAAACAAAAAAAAACCTAGCAATACACAGGAAGGACTGTCACGGAAGATGTGGTCCCATCTATCCTTCTGCATGATCGAGGATCAATCCTGAATCAAGCTAGATTAGTAGAATGATAACTAGCAGAGACTGTTGTGTTTAGAATATTGTCATTGGCCTCTATTGAGAACTGATGTGAGGAACAGTTTTTTTTTTTTTTTTTGAGACAGGGTCTCACTTTGTAGTTCAGACTGGCCCTGAGCTCACTATGGTGCCCAGGCAAGCCGCCACGAATGCAGCAATCCTCCTGTCTCTGCCTCCCGAGTGCTGGGATTACAGGCATGAGCCACCACGTCCAGCATGGCATTGTGGTATGCGGTGTTGATTGTTGGTGGGCGTGTCTCCACGCCCAGCATTGTATGTGGTTACCGGGGATCAAACTCAGGACCTTGCACTTGCGAGGCAGTCGCCAGAACCACTGAGCTAACCCTCCAGCCCGAGAAACAGTTCCATAATGAGGACAAATGCAAGAGGCAGGTAGCAAAAGCACTGAAGAAAAACTAGATGAATTGGGACTAGCTTATATGAGTGTGTGTGAAGTGGGGACTGTACTGTTTTCTCACTCTATCAGCAATTGCTAGTCTGATGTTCCCCAGAAGTTGATCTCTCCAATAGTTTGTCCCCAAATCCTGCCTGTGGCACCTAAGCTAAAGCTGTTTCAGCAACCAGCCCCAGCACTTTTGTTCTGCTGGTGCTAACACAGGGCCCCACACATGGCAGTCAACTGCTCTATCATTAAACTACCCACTCAGGACCAATTTTAGCACTTTAGACAAAAACTCAATTCATACGTTTCTGTACTCATCTTTTTACTAGTCATATCAACTCTTATCCAAAACCATCTTCTTCATTATTAAATGCAGTTAATACAACTTGCTGTCCTCTCAACAAAGGGTTGCTTAATGCAGATTACGATTTCTTTCTGGGCAATGAATACTTAAATAATTGTACAAGTGTTAGCATGAAGTTCGCTGGGGCCAACATACACTTTAACTTCATGGAGCTGGAACCAAGTATGCCGCAGGAAAAAAAAAAAAAGTACAGTTCCTTCACAATTCCCATGCCCTTCCTTATACTCTACACTATATGTTGTCTACTTATAAAATACATTGGTTCTTAATCTCAGAAGAAAGTAATAGAATATATAAATAACAAGGTGCCCTAGAAAATGCATCACTATGCAGGTGGATATCACATGATGTCCTTCTTAATTAAACCTCTGAAAGAAATTCTGTCTAAATTCATCATCAGGGATAAATGTATGTTTTGAACAATTGGCCTTATGTTTCCTAAGATTCAAGACAGGTTGGTTCCTCAAAAGCCAAAATTATGATTCATCCTTAGATTACCACATATACCTCTTCCAGGTCACACCCTTCTTAACCTCAGCCTCCACCACCCACTCACTTGCCTCTGATGCTGCCTTGCAGGCTACTATAGATCCTGCCTAGAATGAGGCAAAGTGAGAGAAAACCCTGGGTTGCTGAGTGGTCAGGCTGCCCAGTTACCAGTTCTTTCCGTAGCCTGGCCAGCTCCTCCTTCTTTTGTTCTTCCTCCTGCTGCCTGGCTTCCTCCAGCTGCTGGGCTTTCTGGGCTTCCACCTCAGCCATTCTCTTTTCCAGCTCCTGTCGCTCCTTGGCTCTCTTCTCAGTGGCCAATTGAAAAGGTTCCTGAACTAGAGAACCGGAAAGGTCCTCTGAATACAGAAACAGAGAAAACACTAGTACAGAAGCAGAAATGGCACACACCCAGCACCCCACCCCCACCCCATCTCAGGTAAATGGAAGAAACATGGAAGAGAACAAAAGGCTAAGCTCTAAGAATGCCCCATTAGAAAAAAGGTGGAATTACAGCTAACAACTGAAGGGCTCCTGGAAAACATTTAATATAAATGGAAGAAAAGCAAGACCCTCAATAAAGTAGCCTGCTCATAACTAGTGTCTTTCAGGTAAATGTACAAGAATCTCAACCTTTAATACACTGCCCAGTGCCAAAGAAATCACATGTTTTGTACCTAAGGCTTGCTTTGGGCCCAAATCCAAAAAGACTTTTCAGCACTTCCTCACCTTTACTTACTTTGCTTCAGGTGAGGGAAGCCTGTAACTATTGTTCAAAAGCCAGCTGGTCATGCTGAGGCTCGTGTTATAATGATCTGGACGCAGTACATTAGGTGACTCAACAGAGCCACCAAGGACAATGACAGCAAAAGACTGGGCCCAGGGGAAAGAAAAGCTACCATCCTCTAATGTCCAACACTTCTGGTTTATAGCACATTGTCCTGACACAACAGCGCACTAGAAAGTCTGACAACTCTGCCCTAACCCCACAACAGTATAAAGAATACTACCGGCAACTGATTTCTTCTCTTTCTTGGGAACAAAGGGCTCCTGGAAGATGACAGTGTTTGGACGAGCCTTGAAACAAGCTGCTTCTTTCTGCTGTTTCAGTTCTTCCTCCAGCTATTAGGAAGAAAGTCTGTCAGATAGGCAAGTTCACAACTTCTCATTACTACCACTACAATTAATTAAAATTTTATTGCTTCTGAACTGCATTGTAAATAAAGGTAGCAGATGATTTACTCTAAATGCTAGTTAATCCAACACACCCAACAATATGTGAACCCACAGCTAAGGATTAGAAACTATCTTTAAATTACTTCCAGCCGGGCATGGTGGCTCATGCCTATAATCCCAGCACTCAGAGGCAGAGACAGGAGGATTGCTGAGTTCGAAGCTTGCCTAGGCTACATAGTGAGCTCAGAGCCAGCACGAACTACAAAGACTCTGTCTCAAAAAAAAAAAAAAGTTACTTCCATACATGTGTTTATGTGCGTGCACACATATGCATGCATGCATGCACACACACACCCAGAAGAGCCCTTTGTACTGAGCTATACATTCCCAGCCCTTCTAAAATTTTTAAAAAACATTTTCGAATTTTGAGACAGGGTCTCCCTAAATTGCCTGGCTTAAATTTGTGCCCCCAGCCTCTCTATAATTATTTTCCTGTTTTGTCTTATGAGACAGTCATAGCCCAGGCCAAATATAAACTATTATGCATCCCAGACTAGCCTTGAACTTACAGTCCTCCTGCCTCAGTTTCCCAAGGACTGAGGTTATAGCTGTGTGCCACCACACCCATAGCTTTAAGGCTTATTTTTTTTTTTTTTTCTTTTTGAGACAGGGTCTCGCTTTGTAGTTCAGGCTGGCCCTGAGCTCACTATGGTGCCCAGGCAAGCCGCCGCGAACTCAGCCATCCTCCTGTCTCTGCCTCCCGAGTGCTGGGATGACAGGCATGAGCCACCACGTCCGGCATTGTGGTATGCGGTGTTGATTGTTGGTGGGCGTGTCTCCACACCCAGCATTATATGTGGTTACCGGGGATCGAACTCAGGACCTTGCGCTTGCGAGGCAGGCGCCGGAACCACTGAGCTAACCCTCCGGCCCCTTTAAGGCTTATTTTACCCATTGCAAAAATAAACAGCTATGTATTATATGCCTCTTGATGTATTAAGGACCATGACTGTGTAGTACCACTTATATTCTTCCTACCCCCAAAAAAACACATACAAAAACTAAAATGTAATCAAACTTCTAGATCCGACTACTCATTTATAGACAAAATGGAAGACAAACATTAAACACCACCATGGGAATACAATCAACAAAACCCAGACTGAAAAAGCTACACAATCCAGTCTGTTCACCAAACAAAATACAAAGAGAGGAGCCCAGTGAGTGAAAAAGTCTTGGAGGTTTATCAGACAAATGCACCATGTGGGCCTTATCTGGATCTTGATTTAAACAATTCAAAATTGGAATTCAAATGGATAAGAAACCTGTCACCCCACTCTGCCTCTTGCCTGCATGAAGTGAGCAACTTTTCTCTACTACGCCATTCCACCCTGCCATTTGTGCCTTGGAATTTGCTTGCCAGACAGACTGGAACCCACTGAAACTGCGAGCCAAAATAAACCTCTCCTGCATGAAGTTGTGGGTGCTGGGCCTTCTGTCCTGGTAATGGGAAAGCAACTGAGACAGTGATTCCTATAAACAAGGATAAGCCTAGAGCTCCTTTTGGAGACTCCAGAAAGTGATGACATAAAAATACTGACAAACTTAGAAATTGGAAGAAAATGTTCCAGCTGTACAAAATCAATTAAACCATCTAATAACCAACTGATTGGCTTTATTTGTTAGTTTTTATGTGGTACTAGGGACTGAACCCAGGGCCTTTCCACTGAACCATCTCCCAGTTATCTTTTTCCTTTTTTTCCCCAAGACAAGTTGCTGAGTAGCCCAAGCTGAGCTCAAACTTAAAATTCTCCTGCCTCAGCCTCCTAGAAGGCTGGAATTATAGGTATGTGTTACTATGCCTGGCTCCAAGCTCCAATTAATTGTTTGTAATTACTTGGTATCTACAAAGAACAAGCATATTCTATACCATGCTGAGAAAGCAGCATATGATATTGAGAACCGATTCTCCCATCCTGTTACCAACACACCAAAAGAAAAGAATAAATACAGCTGGGCGTGGTGGCTCACGCCTGTAATCCCAGCACTTGGGAGGCAGAGGCAGGAGGATTGCTGAGTTCAAGGTTTGTCTGGGCTCCATAGTGAGCTCAGGGCCAGCCTGAACTACAAAGTAAGACCCTGTCTCAAAACAACAACAACAACAACAACAACAAAAAAGAATAAATACAATATTTACTTGTTAATTTTATTTTATTTTTTTGAGTCAGGGTCTTGCCTTGTAGTTCAGGCTGGTCCTGAGCTCACTATGTAGCCCAGGCAAGCCTCAAACTCAGCAATCCTCTTGCCTCTGCCTCCTGAGTGCTGGGATTACAGGCTTGAGCCACCAAACCCGGGATTTGTGGTATGTGGTACTGATTGCTGGCAGATGTGGCCACCACGCCCACTACTGTTGTATGTGGTTTCTGGGGATGTACCAGGAACCTTGTGCTAGCTAGGCAGGTGCCAGAATGACTGAGCTAAATCTCTGGCTCAATACAATATTTAATTATGAGTCTAACAGTTGGGGTGGGTGAGATCTTAGAGAGTGACACAAAAAGCTGCAGCTTTTATATTTCCCAAGGGTAACTTGAGAGGGTCAGCAAACTTCAGCTTATAAACCAAATTCAGCTTGCAAACTGTTTTTGTCCAGTCCCTGAGCTATGAATGGTTTTTACATTTTCAAACAGATGAAAACACACACATACACAAAGAACATGTGACACAGGCAGAGAACACATGTAATCTATAAAGCCTAAAATATTTACTATCTAATGCTTTCAAAAAAAGTGCTGAGCCCTGATTTAAACAGTGTATACTGAAATGACTATTTCATTCCATGTGATTTCAGGGCACAGGTCTGCCTGTCAACCAACCAACACCAAAAGCATCTGGGTGCTCTCTCATCTCCCACCTGGTGCTTCCACGTCTCAGCCTTCCTAGCACCTCTTTTGTCAGTCTCCAACTCAAACGGCTCCATCTGGGTCACATTCTTTACCTTCTTTTCTGGCAGGTTAATGCTATCAAAGTGAGGCAAGGGAAGTGCCTTAAACTTGGGTACCTAGTGGAACAAAACAAACAAAAAAACCCACATGACTTAAAAGAAATATTCCTCTAGCCAGAAAGCAATAGTTGTTCCAGAAAACGTGAGTGAACCTGAACAAACAGCGATGACCAGTTTTTTTTTTTTTCTTTTTTCGTTTTGAGACAGGGTCTCACTTTGTAGTTCAGGCTGGCCCTGAGCTCACTATGGTGCCCAGGCAAGTGACTGCGAACTCAGCAATCCTCCTGTCTCTGCCTCCCGAGTGCTGGGATTACAGGCGTGAGCTACCACGTCCAGCGTTGGGATGACCAGTTTTTAAACTAGTATGATTCAACAGAAAAGAAAAATGGGCCCAAATGGAAACCTAGGATTTCCTCCCAGTACAGCCACTGTGTTATCAGAGGAAAGTTTTTTATCCTCTTTGAGACAGAGTATCATTTAAATTATTTGCCCTGTTTATATTTCATACATTTTCTAGAAGGATCAAGGAAAGGAATAATTTTACTTAAGTATTATATGAAATATTACCTGTGAGAGATCAAAAATTATACTACTTGCCGAAATAGAAACACCTACCTCCCCTTTCTGCAATTCTTTTATTTTCTTCTCCTTCTGTAATTGGCGCTCTTTGTCCCGAGAATCAAAAGAGAAAGGGCATATTTCTACAGTTCTTGCTTCTGGGATATGAGGCTTAAAAGGCAACCCATAATGTGGCATAGGCTGAGCTCGTATCACCGCTGGCTCATCCTCTTCCTAAGACAGAAATTGCAGTTCAGAAATAAAGACTCCTTACTCTCGTACTCTGCCCCAGAACATGCATGCAGTCAGAAGACACCTATGAGACAAGTCATTCGACTTTAGGTCTTAGTTTCCTTTTTATCAAAGAGGAATAATGGGCAGTCAACTACCATACCACAGGGCTGAGAGCAGTGTGAAAGCCTTCACTAAAGGCTAACCTCTTAAAGTTTTTCACAGGACTACTGCAAGAACTTAGTAAGTCAGTGTAAGTAAAATGAAGATTAGAAGAAAAGTACTAACCAAAATATGTATCTTAACTGCTTCTCTGACCCAGTCTCCAGACTCCACTAACACATGTGACTGGAAGTAACAGTAGCCAAACCCAGAATAGGATGAAGTTAAAGTTGTTTGGGTTCAAACTGGTGATATAAGATTACTGTGTATTTTAGTTTCAAATGAACCTATAAAAAGGCTTTGCTTGAGTTCTGCTATAAAATTACCCTAACTCTAGATATTTATAGATAAAACAGGAGATGTAATAAGAAACTAGTATATCACTGACTGTTTATACGTTATAATTCCATGAGCCATCACCCACAGCCATGTGTGTAATCCTTGTATTAATGGCGACGGGACAAGGCAGACGTAATACTCATTTTAAAATTCCCAGATTAATTAGTGGCAATAACTCCAGCAAATAAAGTACAGAGTTTGGTAACTTACTCTCCATGTTACAAAGATAGGCTAATTTCAGTGCTATAGAAACAAACCTCCAATGCCCAACTCCTCCACACTTTTTCTGAAAACCATAAATGGTTACTACTACAATCCATAAGATTTGTACCTTACCAACCACTTCGCTCTCAGAGAAGCAAAACAAATGATCAAACATTCATACCATTCTTAATACCAGAAAAGAGTTGTTGCCTTTGATCTCCATTAAGTTTATGAAATGGTAAGGCCTAAGGAAGGAGCTTAGTGGCAGAATTCTTGCCTAGCAGCATGAGGCCCTGGGTTCCACAAAAGAAAGAAAAAAGAAAGGGAAGGAAGGAGTAAAGTTAAGGCTTAGACTGGCTATGCAGAAGGAAACAGAAATTCCCTATTCTGCAGAAATCACCTCTTCTTCTTTGGTGGGCAATCGGATTCTGTTCTTCATTGCAAAGGCTGGAGACTTAGGTACAGTGATTGGAAGTACCTTCTTTTCAGGAACACCCTGGAAGGAGTACACAACTCAGTTAGATATCCCCCAACACCCTCTACTCTTGAAGAGAAGTTCATATATCATGACAATTGACTACTCTCCACTCTCAGCACCTACAAACATAGCTCCTCATGAACCCAAAGTCCACACATACCCAAATCCCTTGTATAAAATGGGGTGGTGCTGGGCATGGTGGCTCACGCCTGTAATCCCGGCACTCGGGAGGCAGAGACAGGAGGATTGCTGAGTTCGAGGCTTGCCTAGGCTACATAGTGAGCTCAGAGCCAGCCTGAACTACAAAGCAAGACCCTGTCTCAAAAAAAAAAAAAAAAAAAAAAAAAAAAAAGGGGTGGTATCTGCACATAACCTATCCACATCTCCCCTATATACTTTTAAGTCATCTCTGGGTTTTTATGGTACCTAATACAAGTACTATATAATTATTATATCGTTTTGTTTAGGGAATAATAACAAGAAAAATAGTCCATACATGTTTAGTGACAATGTAATCTTTTTCCACAAATATTTCTATCTGCATATGCAGAGTCTGCAAATTATAAAACTTCATTATACTTATTTAGATGTCTACTCCCCCAGCTAGCCTACGAGTGCTTCAAGGATGGGCAGTGTTCTATTCCATCAATTCCAGGCACCTAACACAGACCTTGGCAAGTATAAGGCATTCAGTAAATGTCTGTTAAATGAATGCAGTAAGAATGAACACATGGCAATTTATACCTTGGACTCTACAAGGATACTTTTGGAGACTTCTTAATCCCAACAATGCTACAACTGCTCAAGGCACGTTTGGAATGTCTTTCTTGGAATGGCTTTCAAAGCTACTTTTTGGATTGTGCAAGACAATTGCCCAATCTTTACCTTTAATGTGACAAAACTGTTTCTGCCTCTATTATCTTTTACTACTCAGAAGTTTTAGGTAAAAATATTTGTAGAAGCCAGGTATGGTGACACATGCTCATAATCCCAGCACTCAGGAGCCTGAGGCAAAAAGATCCTAGTGAGTTCAAGACTGGCCTGAACTACATAGCAAGACCCTGTCTTGAAACCATCACCCCAATTTTTTTTTTTAAAGCTTAGTCCCAGCCTGTAAATGTAGCTCAGTGACCTCACACCTGCCTGCCAAGTCCAAGGCCATGAGTTGATTCTCAGTACTGAAAACAAACAAAAAAAGCTCAGACCCAAACTTTTTTTTTTTTTTTTTTTTTGAGACAGGGTCTTGCTTTGTAGTTCAGGCTGGCCCTGAGCTCACTATGTAGCCCAGGCAAGCCTCGAACTCAGCAATCCTCCTGCCTCTGCCTCCCAAGTGCTGGGATTACAGGCGTGAGTCACCATGCCCGGCAGACTCAAACATTTTTAGATTAGCTTTTAAATCCAAAATAAACTTTAAAACATGAAGACTGCCATTCTATAGAGAGATAAAAGACCATACCTCACCAACAGGGCAAGCAGTTTTCCCAAGTGTGGTGCAGTACAATCACTGAAAGGACTATGACTACAGTGTCTCTAGGTGACCACTGTAAAGAGAATGCTGTTCCACTGTGAGAACTTCTTTTTGTTTGTTTTTTGTTTTTTTTGAGACAGGGTCTTGCTTTGTAGTTCAGGCTGGCCCTGAGCTCATTATGTAGCCCAGGCAAGCCTGGAACTCAGCAATCCTCCTGTCTCTGCCTCCAGAGTGCTGGGATTATAGGCGTGAGCCACCACGCCCGGCTGTGAGACCTTTTGCTTTGTAAAGAATGCTATCACTTAGAATAATGAAATCCAAGTTACCAGACCTTTTAAGAAGAGTGACAAGAGATCAAGAGATGTGTTTTTAAATGATTCTTTCCATGAACAATAATAAAAACCTGCTGTCCCATCATCTCCAGGAAAGGTGGACACCAGCACACTTGCATTCAATGTACAGATGTATGCGGAGTAGAAGAGCAATGAGCAGAGAGCCAGGGATCTTGTTCTGTCCCAATTCTGCTTCTATCTGTATAATCAGGAACATCAGGTACCCCTCTAGGCCTCACGGTTTTTCACAAAATAAAAAATACCTGAGGACATATTTAATTCTAAAATAATCTCTCCCTCATATTTTTTTCCTCTCTTCATCCAACCAGCAGAGACATCTGCATTTTAAGAGAAGCAGTGGAATCTCTAGAAGCTGTGAAGGAGATGCCTGTGACTGGAATGACTCTCATAGTTAGCTGTGGTAGGAAGAGATGTTTTAGGAAAATCATCACAACAGCAGAGACCCACCTCTCTGCAACCAGAACGGACTGGGGGAAACTTGAAACTCAGAAGAGGAAATCGGGTTTCCAGAAAAAAAAGACAGCTTCATATTCTGTTACTTTAAGCCTGAATTATGAGTTCCTTGAGGGCTAGGACGTTGCCTTTGCACACCTCTGCTCCCATAACATCCACAAAAAGACACAGGAGGAAGTGACCACGTGTTGGTTATTACAGCTGCATATATTTGCTTATATGTCAACCTGCTCTACCAACCTGTGCAAGCTTTGAGGACCAGGGTTATATCTTACCCCATGTCCCGAATCCCCAGTGTCTAACAAGCTAGAAACACACGTTGGTACATGTCTATTTGTACTGTCACTCAATCTGTTATCTGATACTGAGTGTCAGAGCTGGTATGTCACTATGCAAGGTGCTGGGGATATGGAGTGAATAGTATAGATGCACAAAGGCCCTGTTCTTGAGGAGTTAACGTTCCAGTGGGGAGAAAGAGACAATTAATAAGTAATAAATTAAATACTTCCCAATTTTCCTAAACATTCTCAACCCAGCAGAATATGGAACTAAAAGCTACTAGGGAAATTTAGGTAATATACCTGTGAAGAAGGAATAAGGTCAGAAGTGAGCAATGTAAGTGGACAGGATGGGAGATGGGGCTGAACACTTCTCCCTATAGTAGGAAATGCTCCCATGTACCCAAGGACAAGCTCGCAGGCCTGTCCCAGAGCAGTTAGGAAATTATCATGAAGCAATGTTTATCTCAGAGAATATGAGGAGAAAAGGCCTGCTGGTGTCCCTAAGTCCTTCCTAAAATATCTCTGCTAAAACTACTAGCTGCCCTTATTGACACCACAGCCACCTCCACAGTGCCCCAGTCCCCGTTAGAAGCCAGCACCAAGTGGCTATTTCACCCATTGGTGCTCAAAATTTTCATCACTCCACTTCTGCCCAGGAGCCTCTTCTCATCTCTGCCTCATGGTACACTGCTGTCCAAGCCCCTCTCTCATCCGCAAGGGAGACACCACAAAGAGCACTGTGAGGACACAAGAAAATGATGTTTGGCACTCAAGGCAGGGTGTGGGAATGATAGTAACCAGAAGACATGCCAATCGGCCCTGGACAGGCAGGTTCTCTGCTTCTACAATACAAGTCTGAGACCTAATCTCAGTCCCACACCAGCTCTTATGAATGTTTTTATGGGGAAACCACACTCCCCTCTCAAAGACACCTCTGCTTAAAAAATTACTGTGTAACTAGGTGACACCTGTAATCAGAGCTACTCAGGAGGCTGAGACAGGAGGGGTTTTTTTTGCTTTTGAGACAGGGTCTCGCTTTGTAGTTCAGGCTGGCCTTGAGCTCACTATGGTGGCCAGGCAAGCTGCCGCGAACTCAGCAATCCTCCTGTCTCTGCCTCCCGAGTGCTGGGATTACAGGCGTGAGCCACCACGTCCTGCATTGTGGTATGCGGTGCTGATTGTTGGTGGGCATGTCTCCATGCCCAGCATTATATGTGGTTACCGGGGATCGAACTCAGGACCTTGCGCTTGTGAGGCAGGCGCCGGAACCACTGAGCTAACCCTCCGGCCCCCAGGAGGGTTTTTTTAAAGCTAGCCTGGCCAACTTAGCAAGACTGCATTTCAAAATAAATTTTAAAAGAGCTGGGGGGGTGGGTGGCATGGGTGCATAGCAGTACACACCAAACCAGGAGGATCTCTGCAAGTTTGAGGCCAACCTGGACTACAAAATAAACAAAAACAGGGCTCAGTAATGTTACTTAGTGATAAGGCACTTGCCTAGCATCTGCAAAGGAAGGCTTGGGTTCAATCCACAAAAACAGGAAAGAGATGGGGGGAATACATGTAAGATGTCCTACGATTTGCTTCTCTAGAAACCAAAAGTTGAATTAAAATTTTAGTAGAGAAAGTGGCAAATAGCCAGCATCAAATTCAAAAGCTTTATGTGCCAAAGAAACGATACCATTAAATATTGTGGGGTAGAGTAATATAGTTTAAGAAAGTAATGGACTCAAATCCCATTAGTTTTGTTTTGCTTTGAGACAGGATCTCACTAAGTCTTGAACTCACTATGCAGCCCAGTTTTGACTTGAGATCATGATGCGTCAAGTCTCCCCAGTAATGAGATTACAGGTCTGCACCACCACAGCTGGCATCAAATCCCAGCTCTACATGCCATACACCTCTTAGTGTCTGTTTCTTCATCTTAAAAAACAGGATAAGAATAGAGCTATTATGAAAATTAAGATTACTCAAGCAATCAAGGCAATGTAAGTACTCAATAAAACGGCAGTTATTACTACTTTTTTTTTTTTTTTTTTGCTTTTTGAGACAGGGTCTCGCTTTGTAGTTCAGGCTGGCCCTGAGCTCACTATGGTACCCAGGCAAGCTGCCACGAACTCAGCAATCCTCCTGTCTCTGCCTCCTGAGTGCTGGGATGACAGGCGTGAGCCACCACGCCCGGCCCTGTGGTATGCGGTGTTGATTGTTGGTGGGCGTGTCTCCACACCCAGCATTATATGTGGTTTCTGGGGATCGAACTCAGGACCTTGCACTTGCGAGGCAGGCGCCGGAACCACTGAGCTAACCCTCCGGCCCAGCAGTTATTACTATTAATAACAGACTGCTTACTGTATATCAGACACTGTATTCCAGGGCCCAGGAAACTGTTTATATAAGTCCCAAAGGATTCTGAGAACCAGCTAGATTTACCAAACACTTTTCTTCAGTACATCATATTAATTCAGGAATACCTTACTTATCTAGTGCTTTCTAAATCTGTTAATTCAGAATTTTCAATAAGCATACCCAGGTACAGTGCTACTTTAAGATCTCAATCAACTGAAGTGCTTGCCTAGCACAATCAATATCCTCAGTTCAGTCTCTAGCACCATAAAAAGCCAAAAGCAACAATTAAAAAAAAATCAAAATTAAGAAATCCTTTCTTTTTTTTTTTTGTAGTTCAGGCTGGCCCTCAACTCACTATGAGGCCCAGGCTGGCCCTGAACTCATGGCAATCTTCCTGCCTCTGCCTTTGCCTCCTAAGTACTGGGATTACAGGTGTGAGCCACCACGCGCAGGACTGTGGTGTGTTGTACCAGGGATTGAACTTGGGACCTAGTGCTTGCCAGGCAGACACTGGAACCATTGAGCTAAATCCTCGGCCCAAAATAACCTTCTTTATTGAAGAACATGAACACTGGGACACATAACCTATGAGGTCTTATCCTACTTCTGCCACTGGCTAGTCTGAAATCTTAGCCAAGTTATTTTACCACTGTTTCCTAACAAAAAACAGATTAATACAAGTACCTGCAGTAATTACTTCATAAAGTTGTCAGTGAGAATTAAGTTATTATATAAAGAATTTAGCCAAGTACATAGGAAACTTTATGTGTTAGCTATTATTATGTCATTCGTTACAAGAACTACTAATTTTCCATGTATGTATGTAAGCATTTATTTTGGTACAGGGAATTTAACTGGGAATCACATTTTGCCAGGCAGACACTGTGCCACTGAGCCACATTCCCAGCTCTTATGTATTTATTTAGTTTCACTTTAAAATTACTCTATGGGGCCAGAGATATAGCTCAGCGGCACAGACCCTGCCTGGCAAGAACAAGGTCCTGAGTTCAATCACCTGTATCAAAAAAAAAAAAAAAATATTTTAAGTTACACGCTGAAGTAATTTTTAAACTAGGTTTTAAAATGTAGTAAAAACTATGGTATAAAAAACAAAAACATACGGTAAGGGGAAAAGCTAGGAGCTTGGAAATAAAATATTAAAAGCAAGGAAGGCTGGGGATTAAGTTCAAGTGTACAGTGCCTGCCCTGCAAACACAAGGGCCTGAGATCGATCCCTGGTACTGGCAAAAAAAGCAAAGAACTCAGCTGGAGATATAACTTATCTACCATGGTAAAGCGCTTGTCTATCATGTATGAAGGCCTGGGTTTAATCATCAGCACCAAAACAACAGGTTATTGTTATAAAAACTTTAAGGAAGTAATTTCTTTCCTATGAGCTACAGTTTTCTTATATATAAAATGAACACAATGCCAGGCATAGCAGCATATGCCTGTAAAGCCAGCACTCAAGAGGCTGAGGCAAGAGAATTACTATGAGTTCAAAGCCAGCCTGAGCTACACAGTGAGTTTAAGGATAGTACGTACTATAAAATGAGAACCTATCTCAAAAGGACAAAACCAAAAAAAACCCCAAAATACCATCACCACCACTATTACCACCAATAACAAAAAAAACTAAAATGAATATACTGAGCTGTTCGCAGAAGGCCCTCGGTTGTTAAATTCCCAGCACTGTAATAGACAGACATATGGAAATGGATGGATGGATGAAAACATGTGGAGCCCTCTGACTCCAGAATCAGGTTTGCATATAATCTTTTCTCCTGTCATAGTCAGGGCCATCTCATTAAGGGTAGAGTCAAAGAAAGCAAAAGGCACAGCTCTTAGAGACTAATCATAGAGTTGTGGGGGGTTCTTAGTTTGTTGTTTGTTCTTAGTTTGACCTGTAGTACACAGGGTTCAAAGCAGAAAAGGAAGAAAACGCAGGAGGGAGTAGAATAAAGGTCCATATGAAGAAAGCATTTGCGGGAGCTGGAGATTTAGCTCAGTGGTTCTGGCACCTGCTTTGTAACAGCAAGGTCCTGAGTTCGATCCCCAGTAACCACATACAATGCTGGGCATGGCAACTCACACCCACCAGCAATCAATACCACGTACCACAGTGCTGGGCGTGGTGGCTCACGCCTGTAATCCCAGCACTCAGGAGGCAGAGACCCTCGGGAGGCAGAGACCGGATTGCTGAGTTCCAGGCTTGCCTGGGCTACATAGTGAGCTCAGGGCCAGCCTGAACTACAAAGCGAGACCCTGTCTCAAAAAAAAAAAAAAAAAAGAGGACAGTAACCTGAGTGTGGTGGCACGTGTTCCAAGTTACAGCTACCCAGGAGGCTTCCACAGAGGATCCCTCAAACCTAAGAGTTATGGACTACCCTAAGCATCTCAAAAAAATAAAGCATAGGAATATAGTTCATATGAAAAATATCTAGAACATTTTATGAGGGATTTGAGCATCTGCTGAATTTTGCATCCATGGGGACCCGTAACCAAATCCCTAGATACTGAGAAGTGACTATACAGGAAAAGGGTACAAAGCAGTGCATGCCATACTCTACAATTGTCAGCTGTCACAACACCACCACGAGATGACAACTAAACACTGTTAAGGCTCAGAGCAAATGTTACCTCCTCTACAAATCACTTCCTTAACTCTCTATCTGGAAGAAATCATTCTCTCCTCTGAACTGATATAGTACTTTAAACTGTCATCTATCTCAAAATACTTCTGCCTATCTCTATTATTTACACATATGTTGCCTTCACTACTGGACTTTTTGTTCTAAGAATAAACATTTTTATGTATCTCTACCATCTCTAGTTCCTTACACAGCGCCTGCTCCTACCATCTACTGTACTACCATAGAATATCTGTGGAGGGCTGGGTAGTTGGTAACAGGCAGGATACCTCTGCCAGCATGCAAAGCCTCAGCTGTTCTTACCACAACATCTTCCAAGATCTTAGTAGGGCAAGGTCGGGAATGAAATTCAAAGTGTTCATCCTCTGATTTCTTCTTTGACTCTCGCTCCTGGATTCTTTTCTCAATCTCCAAATCAAAGCCAATAGGCTGAGTGGGTGGTTTCACAGGTGGCTTCTTGGGCAAGATGGGCCCACCTTCAAGAATTCTAGGATCAACTTCTCGCGCTTTGAATTTGTATCTGCAAAGTGGAAGTTTAAAGTCCACAAAATAAACAAACTTATATTAAATGAAACCTAAATAAATAAGAAAGTAGGGCAAAAACAAAAACTGATAATCACTAAAGATGACCCATCACAGACAGTAAAATTTCCACTGTCTGCAAAGCTATTGTCTTTACCTCTCCAGCAAGAGTAAATGAGACAGCCCTAACATTCCCACTATTTTAAGGATCCTCTTCATGGAAGAAGCTCCATCTCCTCAAAACAGAAGCTGAGACACTCCATGTCATGCCAGTCAGAACGATTATTAGCAAGAATACAAAAAAACAGGGCTGAACACAGGTAGCACATGCCTATAATCCTAGCATTCAGGAGGCCAGCCTGGACTGTGCCTCAGAAAAACAAAAAACAACACTAGTGGGAAAAAGAACCTTCTATTCTGCAGATGGGAATAAATATCTGTATGTAAATCAGTATAGAGACTCCCCAAAACACTGAAACTACAACTAATATTTGGTAGAGATATACCACCCCCTAGTATATACCTAAAGCAATTATAAGTCAGAATCCTACAGGGATACCTGCATAATCATGTTTACCAAGGTATAATATACAATAGTAAAGACACACCATCAGTCTAGGTACCCAACAGCAAATGAATAGCTAAAGAAAATGGCATTTGGTGGAGTATTAATTGGCCACAAAAAGATTTGGTTATTGCTGGGCGTGGTGGCTGACGCCTGTAATCCCAGCACTCGGGAGGCAGAGGCAGGAAGATTGCTGAGTTCGAGGCTTGCCTGGACTACATAGTGACCTCAGAGCCAGCCTGAACTACAAAGTGAGACCCTGTCTCAAAAAAAAAAAACAAAAAGATTTGTTTATTTTCAGAAAATGGATGGATCTGAACAGATTCAAGTGGCACATGCCTACAAACCCAGCATGTGGGAGGCTAACACAGGAAGATTATAGAGTTCAGGGCCAGCCTGAACTACAAAGAAAGAACTCGTCTCAAAAAAAGAAAAGAAAAAAATACATCTGGAGACTATCACTATTAAGCAAAATAAACCAGACTCAGGAAAACAAATATACCATGTTCTAAAAAGATGAAAAGAAAGTAGGAGACTACTACTACATTGTTTCACCGCAAGTAAGACCTAGCCAGAAAATAATAAGCTTTGAAAATCAGAAGTCAAAAATAACAGCCCAAATCAGTCAATGCTTGCCTTACCTGTACAGAGAAAACCCTGACCAAGAGAATAGAGATGGCATCTAAAGCAAGGATAGGCTAGCTGGGGCTATCATTTTTTATTTTGAGACAGGTTCTTGCTTTGTAGTTCAGGCTGGCCCTGAGCTCACTATGTAGCCCAGGCAAGCCTTGAACTCAGCAATCCTCCTGCCTCTGCCTCCCGAGTGCTGGGATTACAGGCATGAGCCATCACGCCTAGCATTGTTGTATGTGATTACCTGGGATTGAACCAGGGAGCCTACACTTGCTAGGCAGATGCCGGAACCACTGAGCTATATCACCGGCCAATACTTACCTATTTTTAATGACATGAAATTTTGCATATTTATTGGGTTAAAATGAGAAAGAAAATAGATTCCAGTGCTAACCACTAAGTTGCAGTTTCCTCCACTGATAGCACTGGTAAAAATCCTTTAGGCAATCATAAAGAGGGACTCTGTCTAAACTAACCTTGGGGGACATTTCTACACTTGATCTTAGCCAAAAGGCCGAGAAGTGATGTGGGGGGGGGGACATTACTTAATCGGAACTTTAAGCAAGTCCTTCCACTCCAACCACTGAGTTAGATTTTTACCAGTTTACAGTCCAAAGCAACTCCATATCCTGGCTTTCAGGGCTCTCTTCATACAGGCAGGGACACAGCCTGCAGAGCCTACAACTCAAGTGCCATAGATTTTCATGAAAAAGGAAAACAGTAACTGTCACTCTCACAAAACTGTAAAAAACAAGCAGGTCTCTTGGAACTCTTCCTCGGACACTGTCAGGAGAACTTACTGCTGCAGTTTCTCAAGCTCTTCAGCCTCCTGTTCTGCTGTACTTTTGCAGGTCACGGGCCTCACTCTGGTTTTGGTTTGCAGTACAGGGGTCTGTGGCTCTGTGGACATCTTGGTCACGTAAGATTTGGAGGACAACAGGCCTAGAAACCGAGATCACAGACATTCACCTACTTGCCCAAGATCTGGTTGAGTTCCAAGCACTGACTCAGCTGGGCAGCCCTACAGATGGGTAAACAAACCAGAGTGGCTGGCCCTCCACACACAGTGCAGCTGGTCCTAGTCAACATGACAAATGTTATTCTCTTCTTTTCATCACTCTTTTTGAGGGAAAAACTTTGGGAAAATTCTCATGTCATCATCTAAGGCTCTATCAACAAGATGTACATACTGTACAAAAAAAAGATGGCATTCAAGTGGCAAGCTATGAGTCTGAACAGTTATTAAATGGGGAGGGAGTTAAATGAGGAATATCTGTTTATTAAGGCATCAAGACTATCACTCATGGAAAGTCAAATGGGGAAAAGTAAAATGCTATTGTCTTTTTTTTTTTTTTATACAGTCTTGCTTTTTAGTTAAGGCTGGCCCTGAGCTCCCTATGTAGCCCAATTAGCCTTGAACTCACGGCAATCCTCCTGCCTCTGCCTCCTGAGTGCTGGGACTACAAGCGTGAGTCACCACGCCCAGCATTGTGATATGTGGTACGGAGATCAAACTCTAGACCTTGTGTTTGCCAGGCACACTCCAGAACCACTGAGCTAAATCCCCAGCCCACCACTGTCAAAGTACATATATTAAAACCATCACCAGTACTCACAGAAATATTAATTCACCTGACCTCAGATAATTCTGTCAGGTGTCAATTATTTAGAATGATTCCTCTACTTTAGATCTTATTACAGAGTAGTGAGATATAAAAATCAAATCTATTTATTTTAGAAATAAGCCATGCTCTAAATATACCTGTAACTGTAATTTAGCTATTGAACTATAGAAAATTTTAAATAAAATCTGCAGGAAATAATTTTTTCCCCTACTTGAAAGGAATGATTCTAAAATGTAGAGGCTATCAGGCTGTCATATTACTTGAAAAGTCATGTTTAATACTTAAAATTTCCATGAGGGTAAATGAGACATCATTATTTTAATAATATAAAATCTGACAAAAGCAAATGCTGTACTTAAAGGAACTTGTGTGGCTAACTAGTACAGTGCTAAACAAAGCCTATCCAAGGAGAAAAGAACTGGAGCCCTCAAAGGCAAAATGACCACATTCTGCTTTAGCAAGAATACTAGGCCTATTCTCTTGGCAAATATTTCATACCATCTCTACTCCTCACTCCTTATTATCTTAGTTACTTGCACAAAGACAGAAACTAGTAGATTAGAATCCCCTCATCTATTCACATCTCTATCTATAAACTCCTCAGCATTTGCTCACACTCATCTTACTCTTCCATCATCCAGGCAAACACCATTCACTCCCCCTTTGTTAAAAATCCTTTGGGAGACTCCAGTCATCATTGATACTGGTAAGAAACTTACTAATACCTTCCTTCTTGCTTCTCAGATGGTATCTGTTAGGGGTTCGTTTATGAAATGCCTCAACCTGCTGTGCCAGGGACACATATGGAGGAGCAACTTCATCAAATGTTCTCTTCTTTCCTTGGGACAAGTTGAAAGGCTTAATAATAGTACAGCCCTTAGCCACTCGAGCCTGGAAAGAAAAAAGTTGTTACCCAACTGAAATGTTACAAAAGAGCACAGATCAAGCACAAGCCACACATTAAGCAGAGAAGATGAAAATAAAAAGACCTCAGGTACCAGCATTATTATTCTGATGTTTGGCAGTCCTTCAGCAAGGATTATAACCGGTCCTTCATCTTTTTTTTTTGATGCAGCTTCTGATACTTACTTTAGGCTGACCACGAACTCATGAACCTCTTGCATCCACTTCCCAAATTCCCAAGTACTGAGTTTACAAGATTGGCTTGCTTGCATTTTTACTTTCTGTTTAAGGAAGAAGTGATCTAGCACTTAGCAAACCATCTCTTTAGAACAGTACGTATGCAATTTGATCTACCTGGCCAGGGAGAATCCTGTCAGGTGTCATTACTAATTATTTAGTATGTCCATGTTTTGACATACTAAGTTTTTGTTTTTGTTTTTTTTTTGAGACAGGGTCTCACTTTGTAGTTCAGGCTGGCCCTGAGCTCACTATGTAGCCCAGGCAAGCCTCGAACTAAGCGATCCTCTTGTCTCTGCCTCCCAAGTGCTGGGATGACAGGCGTGAGCCACCATGCCCGGCACTGTGGTATGTGGTATTGATTGCTGGTGGGCATGAGTCACTACGCCCAACATTGTATGTGGTTACCGGGGATCAAACTCAGGACCTTGCGCTTGCGAGGCAGGCGCCGGAACCACTGAGCTAATCCTCCGGCCCCATACTAAGTTTTTTTAGCGATAAAAGGAAAGAAGAATTGCAGAACATGCCTACCCCAAACTATTTTGTAAAAAAACCGACCTGGCTTCTGGTCTGCAATAGGTCAGACAGATGCCTGAATCTCTACATACAACCCCACAAACTGACTGATGAAAATGTCTACTCCCCCCATCAATAGTCTTGGTAAGACTGCTGTCTGACTAAAAGCAAAACTTTTGAAGGACATATGTGAAAAGAGGCATCACAAACTCTGCTTTAAGACTACAAAAGACTGGTAATCCCAACAAGTGTGAGTAGACCAAATTTTAGAATTTTTATTTAGGATTGTCATTGTTTTCATTAGACCTCAGTTTATAGAATAGGGCAGGATTTGGGTGGTCTGTATAAACCCATTCTTTCCCATAAGTCCTGTTGTATTTTCTATACAATTTTTTTTTTTTTTTAGTTTTTTTTTTAGTTTTTTAGTGTTTTGAGACAGAGTCTTCCTTTGTAGTTCAAGTTGGCCCTGAACCCACTAGGTAAACCAGGTTGGCCTCAAACTCACAGCAATCTTCCTGCCTCTGCCTCCCAAGTAAATGGTTTATAGGCATGAGCCACCAAACCCGGCACTGTGGTATGTGGTACCAGGATAGAATTATAGGCATGAGCCACCATGCCTGTTATTTGAACTTGGGACCTTATGCCTACAAGGCAGACACTGGAACCGCTGAGCTAAATCCCCAGGCCTTTTTCTACAAAATTTTACAGACACAGATTTTCTCAATTTTGTAGCAGTAGAAATGCCTAAACATACAAGTTCCTGGACTTTTATGTGGTTTATGTTCCTTCTTAATTTTCACAGTTAGAGGATTCCCAGAGGTAGAGTGATTTGTCCAAGATCACAGCTTAAAAGTTTAGATGTCTTAATTCAAAACATATGCTTCTTTCAATTCAACTAGGGTAATTAGTGACCACAACTGCTATTCCTGAATCTGAACTGAATTAGCAACAAGCATATTCATCCTGCCCATCAACTTACAGGAGAGGGGGGATGCTTTCGCAGTTCAGCTGTAAAGTTCACTTCCTTATACTCCTCCTGGTTCTTAGGGTGTTGTCTGATTCGCTCATCTGTACAGAAGTGGAAGTCAACTACTTTGGTTACCTGGCTAACTGATTTCTTCACAGGTTGCCCTGAGAAACAGAAAGAGACATACAGATAACATTAAGAATTAGAGAACATCAGCTCCAGGTGTGGTGGTACGTGCCTGTAATCCCAGAACTCTGGCTGAGGCAAGTTTGAGGCCACCCTGGGCTACATAGTGAGTTCAAGGCCAGCCTCTACTGTACAGTGAGACTATGCCTCAAAAAACCAGGAAAAAAAAGAATAAAGAAATCAATAAATCCCATTTACTCTATCCTTTCAATATTTTGATTACCATGGGTCTAACTTTGTTCTCTACCTACACGTAACCTCAAACCCAAAGCAGTTCTCCAAAACACTAACGTGTATATCATGTTCATTGAGTTTTTAGATTTGAATTCTTTAGTAAGATGCAAAAAAAAGAGGCACAATATGGAAGAAGATTTCTGTTTTCCAGGTGTACTCATAGGTTGGATACCTTTGATAGGAAAAGCTGTAGATTTGATTCTGTATGTGTGGCACTACAGATCAAGACAGGGCCTCACAAAAGCTGCACTTCTAGTCCTTATATATCGATTTTAAAAGTAAATTTAACTCAGGATCTCTAACAGGGAACTAACTCTATAAACTTCAGGGATACTTTCAAACTACTAAGGACTTTATAGCTTTGACTCCACCAATAATCCTGTGCCAGTATAAAACAGAGCTGTGGGCCTTCCCCTCAGGCATACTTTTATTCCACAGGGGAATGGATTTGACTTAGGTATCCTTGCCTCTGTCTTTAGGATAAAAGATGATAGATAATAACAGTAAATGGGGTTATCTTCTATTACTATCCCACCTAGTTGCTCCTTTTCTGATAAAAGGAGAAAAAATAGCATGCTCTAAGCATCAATGTAAAGAAAATATTATAGGGGATAATGCATCACTGGGGTATGAGACCCGTGCTGTCTTTCAAATAAACAATTATCTTTCTGCTGAGAAACCCTTTCTGCAGAGAACAGGGAAACCCCACAACTGTAAGAAGCACCCTCATAAAATAGCCAGAGCCCAGCCGACCTGCTCCTGCAAGAGCAAGTTTCTTGAACTCTTCATTCTTTTTCCGCATTTCTACCACTTCTTGCTGCATTTTCAAGCTCTTTTCCAACTCTTGCTCCTCAGTGCTTTTGAGAACCTTCTGTCTAAAGGGCAAATCAGTAGAAAAAAATCAGAAAAAAAAAGGGACTCAATGATTCAGAAGACTCTAAAGGCATGAGACAGACTATGTTTTTTACCTTAAGATGAAATAATCATCAAAACCAAAACATATTATCTAACAAACAAGGCTTAAATAAACAAAAGTAAAAGCAACATGCATATTTTATACCAAAATACTGAAATTTTAAAAAAATAGCTAACACAGACTGTAAAGATGCTACAAAAGTTCCACAAATCTGATTATAGAATGACTTAGCTTTTATGACACAAACCCAGCCTGGGCAACTTAAAACACTCAGTGAGATCCTGTCTCAAAATAAAAAATATACAGAAAGAAAATAAAAGAGCATGTATAAAGGAGGGAGGAGGAGAGAGTAGGTAGGGATATGGGTAAAAATGAGAATTAACTTGTGGCTTATACTGGTACAAATTTCCCAATGTTATATGTGATTTTGAGATGTATATAAATTGTACCAATAAAGAATTCAATTAAAATAAATAAATAAATAAATAATAAAAATTTAAAAGTAAATAAGGGTGCTAGGAATATAGCTCAGTGCAAAAGCCTTGACTTATATCCCAGCACCACAAAAACAAATAAAAAAAAAAAAGCAAGCAAGCTAGGGAAGTACTTCAGGGGTGGAGTGCTTGACTAGCAACCACAAGGGCCTGGACTTGATCCCCAGCACTGCAAAACAAGTAAGAAATGTGATTAATAAAATACAAATGGGAAAATATTTGCAAGTATGGCAATAGTGTCTACCAGGCTTGAGAGAGAAGACAGTCTTAAAGGTCAAAACCCAGGCGGGGATTTAGCTCAGTGGCATTGCACCTGCCTGGCAAGTACAAGGTCATGAGTTCAGTCTCTGGTAACCCCAAAAGAAAAAGTCAAATCCAGCTTCTCCCATTTTATTTTTGTCTATAGAGACTTGAGAAAGCTATTTAACCTGTTTCACCCTATTTTCTTTACTGAAAGTTGAGGAATAGAAAACTCATGCTTACAGAATATTTGACTGTTAATTCAGATGATTCTGAAGCCCTTGATTCATGTTTAAATTCAAAACACAGTGGCCATTTTTACTAGTAAGAATATTACTAAGATCACTTGAAAGACAATTCGCTAGAAGGAAATATGGAGATGTTTACAGTAAAGTCAGCAAATAAGTAAGTGTTAAAATAATTTGATGCTAGGGATTAAAAAAAGAGATAATGGTTGAAAGTACAAAAATCTCAGACAAAAGAAATGTGCTTAAGATCCAGGGATTTAGCTCACTAGCAACCACACCTGCCTTTCAAGCAAAAGGTCCTGATTTCATCCCTGGTTACCCCCCCACATACACACTAAAAAAGAGAAATGTGTTTCTTTTTTAAGACCTATTACAGTACCAGAAAAAAAAATTTAAAACTTTTGCAGGCTGTGGTGTCATATGCCTGTAAATCTAATACTCCGGAGGTTTGGCAGGAAGATCATAAGCCTAAATTACCTAGTAATTTCAAGGCCAAACTGGACTGCCTCAAAAACTGAAAAATACCAAAGAAAAGTTAAAGAAAAACAAAGACTGCTGATTAATTAAATTTGCAGCGATCTTATAAGGTAAAAGAAAGCAGATAAAAACACAAGAAATATGAAGGAGCATGGGTGACACCCAGTGCTCTGAAGGCTGAGGCAAAAGGATCACCTTGAGTTCAAGGCCAGCCTGAACTACATAGCAAAACCTTGTCTCAAAAGGCAAAAGCAAAAAATAAAATAAAATACAAGAAATACAAATATTCATTCAAAGCCAATAGCAGTATAAACTGATACTTTAATTTCAGGAATTAAATTGTTAATAATTATCAATACCCATAAAATCATGAGAAAATTTGATCAAATAATCTCTATTCTGAGGAGAGTCCTCAAAGAAATGGCTTTGCCTGGGCTGGGCATTTAGCTTAAGTGGTACCACACCTACCTGGGAAGCACAAGGGCTCCAGTTCAATCCCCAGTACCCACAAAAAAAGAAAGAAAGAGAGAGAGAGGGAGGGAGGAAGGAAGGAAAGAAGGGAAGAAGAAAGGAAGGAAGGAAGGAATGGCTCTGCCTATAAAGCTGGTTCATTGATTACTTACTATATAATCACCGATTAATTATAGTGAAAAACTGGGAACTACATTAAAACAAGAGATGGTTAAATAATTTGATGTGATATTAACAATACCAATAAAGTATAAACATAAAGATATGCAGTAAAGGAAAAAAGAAATTATTCCATGGGAAGTGACTAAGGACCCAAAGGTCATTTTAACTCTTTGTGAAAATAAGAGTATTTGGCCAGGTATTTAGCTCAGTGGCTCTGGCATCTGCCTGGCAAGCATAAGGTTCCAGGTTTGCAAGATCCTGAGTTCACAAGGTCCTGAGTTTGCAAAATCCCAAATTCAATCCCCCGGTACCACATACCACAATGCTGAGCATGGTGGCTCATACTTGTAATCCCAGCACTTGGGAGACAGAGGCAGGAGGATTGCTGTGAGTTCGAGGCTAGCCTGAGCTACATTGTGAGTTCAGGACCAGCCTGAACTGCAAAGCAAGACCCTGTCTCAAAAAAACAAAAGACATATATTTGCTTGAGTAAAGGCCAAAGAGAACTTTCAAAAATGTAAAAATATCTGAAAGTTAAAAAAACCTTGCAAACTTCAATTTAGATAAAAAGAACCTCTACTAACTTTATATATTATGTTATAAAGGTTATATTTAAGTAAAATATCTTCTCATTATTTAAGGTTTCAGCAGCACCTAGAATACTGGCCACAACTCACCATGAACACAGTTTTAGGGAAACTCTTTGGGAGTTTACAATCACTTGTAATTATACTCTGTTCACTCTTAGTTTAATCTGGGAAAGAAAACTTACTTTATAATTGGTACATGAGGCACAGTACGTCTGCCTTTGGCTTTTTCTAGGGCAAGTTTATTTTTTTTGGAAGTATTTGGAGCAATGCCTTCTTCCTCTTCCTCTGGTTCCTTTCTGTTTTGAGAACTTGAGTAGAAAAGGACAAAAACATATACTCAATTCCACAAATGCACACTGCATACCCACCCAAGCCTACCAATATGGCTCCCGTATTCTCATTTTTAGGGTAACATGCTTTAATCACAATTTTTTTCCTATAGTATCAGATTGTTACACCCAGTATGTCTAATCTGAGGCCCATGGGCTAGACATCCTTGGCCTGCTTAGGCCACATGAAATAAGGAAGAATTGTCTTGGATCATATGTAAAAATATAGTTAATGTCACTAAGTTTAAACAAACTTTTTAAAAATGCACTTTTTATTATAACATAGGCATGTCCAACCTGCAGCCTGCAGATTCCTGGGTAGCAATGTCTCTGATAAACTATGAGAGAGCAGAGATCAAGGTAAGTGTCGGCAGTGGCAGTTAAGAGGGTAAGAAAAGATTCTACCTGCTCATCACAGTTGCCTTCCTGCTTTCCCTCCCATCTCTTACTTATTAGAAATAGCAACAATTCACCAAGCTACTAGTAAGTGCTGTACTTGTTTCAACCATCTCTACTGCAACTGGAGAGGCCAAGTGACAGTCTAGGCGACTAAGATGTAATTTAAGTGCTTTTGAGAAAGATTTTGTTTTCTTGCTATGAATGCTATTCTCTTTCCTTACTATACATTTTTTTCCTAACATGGATGTTATGTGCACAGATATAGCAGTTTTTCTGTGAAAATGGAATCAAGAACCCAAAGGAAGACAGGCTCGGTGCCACATACACCTGTAATCCCAGCACCCAGGAAGCTGACACAGAAGAACTCCATGAGTTTAGGGACGGCCTGGGCTACATAATAAGATCTTATCTCAAAAAAACAAAAAAACAAACAAAAAAAAGCCAAGGGAAAAACCTAAGGAACAGAGCAGCCATCTTGAGCAACATGTACTTTGAAAAATAAATAAAAGGTAAGTATCACAGAGATGATAGCACAGTCAAGCAACTGAACCAAACCAAGCAGTAAAGTGTAATTTGTATAAAGCACACAAGTCACTGTTTAAACAATAAATGAATACTGTTTGCCACAAAATACATTCCTAACTGATAACAGGAAAACATGGGCCGGAGATTTAGCTCAGTGGTTCTAGCACCTGCCTTGCAAGCGCAAGGCCCTGAGTTCAATCCCGGTAACCATGTACAATACTGGGCATGGTGACTCAGGCCCACTGGCAATCAGTACCACAGTGCCGGGAATGGTCGCTCACGCCTGTCATCCCAGCACTCAGGAGGCAGAGGCAGGAGGATTGCTGAGTTCCACGCTTGCCTGAGTTACACAGTGAGCTCAGGGCGAGCGTGAACTACAAAGCAAGACCCTGTCTCAAAAAAAAAAAAAAAAGAATAGGAAAACATGCCATATATTTTGTTTGTCCTTAGCCACAGAAGTCAATGGGGTAAAACTTGCATTGACTAAGGCTGAGCACCTTCCACACCAGGTAACAACTGCCCTTATCGTACAGGTTTAGAAGTTTCCCAAATCGCAGGAACACAAGACTGAAAATATACCCACTTTAATTCTAATTGGTTTACTAAAAAGTTTAAATTCAGGATAGAAAAATACCTCTGCCCTTAAGAATAACTGTATCAAACTAGGTGCAGTGATGCACACCTATAATCCCAATACTTGGGAGGGTGAGGCAGGAGAACTGGCTTAAATTCAAGGGCGGCCTGGGCTACATAGCTAAACCCAGTTCACCCATAAAAATCATGGCTACTCATCTATACCACATACCACAGTGCTGGGCGTGGTGGCTCACGCCTGTCATCCCAGCATTCCCAATGCAGGGGCAGGAGGATTGCTGAGTTCAAAGCTTGCTTAGGTTACATAGTGAGCTCAGGGCCAGCCTGAACTGCAAAGTGAGACCCTGTCTCAAAAAAAAAACAAAAAAAAAGTCATGGCTACTTACGTTTTCATTTTTTTGGAAGGTGGAATTTCACTGATTACAGGAGTAGCACATCTCTTTGCTTTCATCTGAACATGGTGTTTTTCTTTCTGTTCCAAATTCTTCCGGGCAGAGAGTCTAAGAGATATCCTAAAATAGAAAAATTGATAAAATTTTTACCCATAATGAACACATCTACTACAGATAGGCAAATTTCTTCACAAATGTGAAAGAATATCAAACTACAGAGTAATTTAGTGTGACAGGGGAGTGACATAAAGAAAATGAAGATGTTATGTACATGCACCAACTCCCCACAGTGAATATAATCATCATGTATCTCAAACATATACTAGTAAAAATTTTTTAATTTAAAAAAATTTACTGTTCTTGCTGGGTGTTGTGGCACATTCCTGTAATTCCAGCACTTGGGAGATTTGAGCCAGGAGATGAAGGTCAACCTAGCAACATAAGACCCTTTCTCCTTAACAGAAAAACTCACTTGTATCAGGAGTAAGTCTACATAATTTTGTGAAAAGCCATTTCACAATTAAAATATAATTAGACCTAGTTTTCCAGCTAGAAGTAGGCTATGGCACATCTAGATATAACTCTGGTCAAAATTGAGATCTCAATGGTCCCATGATGCCATGATGCTCAAAGGTAGCATTAAATCAGCTGAAGACATTCTGGGTCCTTGAGACTGAGAAAGAACTCACCCAAAAAAGGGATAAATTCCTAATCAACTACCCAAGCTCCTCCTCAGCCTAGGAACTGTGCAGGGATTATGCCTCCCCCCTGAGGAATTTATCTGAAACCAAATAAAGATATGGCAAACTTGGGATGTCTTCATCCTTTCTGCCCAGAGTAGAATTGATCACACCCAAAACTCAACTTCTTTACATCTCATTTGCTTTCTCTCATCACTAATTCACCTTGTGCTGTCCTAGCTCACAGGAAACCAGACTCACTGCATGGGTTCTGGTAATGTCCCCTTTCCCTGTTCCTTATATACTTGTCAGCAATTACCTAGTATAATGCCTTCCTTTCTCTATAAATTAAGGCAAAAAAAAAATAAAGATGAGGTGACACGATAGCTTGTTAGTAACTAGTCACAGTTGGTTACCTTCATACTTGAAACTAAATTGATATCCTGGAAACTATTTATTTTCTCCTTTTTATTTTATTATTTTTTCAGTACTAGGGATTCAACTTGGGCCCTTGTGCTTGCAAGGTCGTCATAGTGTCACTAAGCTAAATTCCTGGCCCTTATTTTCTACTTTTTCTTATAGCTGTTCCCACATTCCTTTATGAAAAAATACCAAAAATTAATAGTCAAATAATTTTAAGTCAGATGTGGCAGTGCGCTCCTGTAATCTGTGAGGCTGCAGCAGTCGGATCAGAAGTTCAAGCCCAACCTGGGCAATCTGGAGATTTTATAAGACTCTGTCACAAAAACTAAAAGAAGGGAGCAGGGATATAGCTCAGTTCAAAGGCTCTAAGTTCAAACTTCAGAACCGGAGAAAAAGAGGAAGGTGTCAATTACAAAGGGGAGACTCAGGAAATCACTTATCTAGGCCTAGAAATACAACAGTGAAAACAGCTAGTAATTTGACTTTTATAGTGATTACTATAAACTAACTTTTATCATGCTATACCAAATTAAGCATGCATTCCATAAATATGGTATATTGATTTTTAAGGAAAACAAGACTTCATATAATGTAATCAGGCAATAAGTAGTCTTTTCTGGGGCATGGATTTAGTTCTGGTATCTGCCATGGAAGCCCAAGGTCCTGAGTTCAATTTCTGATACCACATACCACAATTCCAGGTAGATGGTTCACGCCTATAATCCCAGCAGTAAGGAGGCAAAAGCAGGAGGACTGCTGTGAGTTCAAGGCTAGTCTGGTCTATATAGTGAACTCAGGGCTAGCCTCAAGTACAAAGTGAGACCCTATCTCAAGAAAAAAAAAAGTATTCCTTTCTGTTATTTTGTGAGAGATTCAGCCATACTATTGCATAGTCCTAATTTACTTTTCTTCACTTTAGGAACATGCCACTACTTGACTATTCTTCAAAATTTGCATGAAGAAATTCCAACACCAGCTTATTAATATCTAAAATGAAAACCATCAAGACTGTTACTGGATTGTAATGATCCCAAAGATCAGTTAGGTAAGGCTAACATATTAAATCTCTTAATTCATTAATATGGCATGTTCTTCCACTTATTTAGATCATGTTTAATTTCTCAACACTTTCTGAGTAAAAGTCCTTAATAAGTAGAACACATTAAACAGGTCCAAAATGGTTAGGACCAGAAGTGTTTCAGATGTCACAGTTTTCAGGTTTTGGGATACATAGACTTTATCAACTGAGCTTCCCTATCCTGAAAATCTGAAAGTTGAAATGCTCCAAAACTTTGACTATCATAATCATAGCTTACATTTCAGTTTTGGGAGCATTTCCAATTTCAGAACAGGGATGTTCAATTTGTATATTCAATTTTTAAATTTTTACTTTGGAGAATTTGAAACATACTTGAAAATAAAAATATGATGAATGAGGGCCAGAGATTTAGCTCAGTGGTTCCGGCACCTACCCCGCAAGCACAAGGTCCTGGGTTTGATCCCAGGTAACCACATACAATGCTGGGTATGGTGGCTCACACCCACCAGCAATCAATACCACATACCACAGTGCCCGGTGTGGTGGCTCACGCCTGTAATCCCAGCACTTGGGAGGCAGAGACAGTAGGATTGCTGAGTTCGAGGCTTGCCTGGGCTACATAGTGAGCTTAGGGTCAACCTGAACTACAAAGCGAGACCCTGTCTCAAAAAAAAAAAAAAAAGATGAATAGGGCCAAAGATTTGGTTTAGTGGTTCTGGTGTTTGCCTAGCCAAGCACAAGGTCCTGAATTCAATCCCCAGTAACCACATACAACAATACTGGGCATAGTGATTCATGCTCACCAGCAATCACACATACCACATACCACAGTGTTGGGTGTGGTGGCTCACGCCTGCAATCCCAGCACTCAGGAGGCAGAGGCAGGAGGATTGCGGAGGTCAAGGCTTGCCTGGGCTACAGAATGTGCTCAGGGCAAGTCTGAACCATGAAAGGAGACACTGTTTAAAAAAAAAAAAGACAATAGGCAAGGTATTCATTAGCTTCAAATATTATCAATTCAGAGTTAATATTGTATCAGTTTCCCCCCACTCACTCACTCCCCTGGATTGGGATTTTGAAGCAAATCCCAAATTTCATTTATAATCTGTAAGAATTGATATGTAAGAGAAAGCATTCATTAAAGAAATGTATGTACTGCCAGGCGTGGTGGCTCACGCCTGTCATCCCAGCACTTGGGAGGCAGAGACAGGAGGATTGCGGAGTTTGAGGCTTGCCTGGGCTACATGGTGAGCTCAGGGCCAGCCTGAACTACAAAGTGAGACCCTGTCTCAAAAAAAAAAAAAAAAAAAAGTATGTACTGCAAAAGGAATTTATCAGACAAATCCTCCAAATTACAAAATAGATATGACATAAAAAACATAAAAACTTGCCGGGCTTGGTGGTTCACACCTATAATCCCAGCACTCGGGTGGCAGAGGCAGCAGGATTGCTGAGTTCGAGGCTTGCCTGGGCTACATAGTGAGCAAAGGGCCAGCCTGAACTACAAAGCAAGACGCTGTCTCAAAAAAAAAAAAAAAAAAAAAAACCATAAAAACTTGAAGGCGCTGCAAAGTAACCAAACTCACAGAGAAAACAGGAACAATTTATCCATGAAAAACAGCAATTGCAAAGTCCCCAAATATGGCAATTTCTGCAGCATAATTTCACAGGCTGGAGAGAATAGAGGACAGCAATCAAGGCCAAAAGAGAAATTGGAAATTTAAGGAGAAAATCCTGAAAGTTTAAAGAGAAATACAAGATGTGACAGCAAAATCTGAATAAAATATGCACAAATCCCTGTTCAACCTTTAAACTTGAGTGCTGAGGGGAAACAGAGGGGCAAGCCAAAAGGCAGGTGGAAATCCGTGAGGTGTCCTGCCGTGAAAGAGCTAACTGTACTGGGTAAAACTGGTAAACTTGGGCTGAAGATTTAGCTCAGTGGTTCAGGTGCCTGCCTCACAAGCGCAAGGTCCTGAGTTCGATCCCGGTAACCACATACAATGCTGGGTGTGGTGGCTCACACCTGTAATCCCAGCACTCAGGAGGCAGAGACAGGAGGATTGCTGAGTTCAAGGCTTGCCTGGGCTATATAGTGAGCTCATGGCCAGCCTAAACTACAAAGCCAGACCCTGTCTCAAAAAAACAAACAAACAAACAAACTGGTAAACTTGCTGCTGCTCTGTTTAAGTGAATTCCTCGATCTTTATATAGACTGAGTATCCCTGGTAAGAAATGAGTTTGGGTGTTGGCTTGGCAGACTTTGGAATATTTGCATTTACATGAGATGTACTGAGGACAGAACTCTAAGCAAAATATTTATTTATGCTTTGCACATACATTTTTGCAAGGAAGGAATGCTGGGGTTTAATTTTAGGGCCTCATATAAACTAACCACATACTAAACCACAGGGCTACCCCTAAATAGGCCATATTCACTTTCCATAGGTAATTTTATATATTTTTCATAATTTTGTACATGAAACAAAGGTTAATAGAATAAAATTTTTTAGTTGTGGAATTGTATTAGTAATCAAAGTGGTTTAGATTTTCAGATTAGGGAAGTTTGACCTAAATGGATTAAGTAGCTGAGCATGGTAGCACACACCTGCAATTCCAGTACTTGAGAGGCTGAACCAGTAGGATTGCTATGAGCTCCTGACCAACACAGGTTACATAGTGAGGTCAATACCAGCCTGAACCACATAGCAAGACTCTCTCAAAAAATATAAAAGAAAAAACAAAAAATTATGGATTTAATATTCTAATCTAAATACATTTTCAAATTGAGATTGCCCAAAATTTAAATCGTCTAGTTTGAGGTATCCTAAGGTAAATCTGGGGCCTGGCAGAACTCCTGAAAATTGTTATAAAAAACACAGTGGGTTTTTTTGGGGGGTACCAAAGATCAAACTCAGGACCTTGTGCTTGCAAGGCAGGTGCAGTACTACTGAGCTAAATCCCCAGCCAAACACTAAGTATTAACTATACTCCAAGTCCCCCTGAAATTTTTTTTTTTGAGACAGGGTCTCGCTTTGTAGTTCAGGCTGGCCTTGAACTCATTACGTAGCCCAGGGTAGCCTCGAACTCACAGCAATCCTCCTGCCTCTGCCTCCCAAGTGCTGGGATAATGAGCATGAGCTAGCATGCCCAGCAGTGTGGTATGTGGTACTGGGGATCAAACTTAGTTGGGACCTTGCACTGAGCTAAATTCTTGGCCCATTAACTGTACTCAAGGTCTTGGCTGATTACTAATCTATGTAGATATAAAAAGACTCCAAGGAGTCCTCCCAAAAACTAGCAGGTAGAAACTTTTAAAACAAACCTAAGCAAAAATCAGCTGCTTCACAAATGAAAGATAAAAGTTTGTACTATTAACTTGCATCCAAGCAAGTTAAACACCTACTGTCCAAGACCATCATCATCTTCAGAAGAAACAACTGAATCCAGAGTGGCTATAGTGTAATTTTCTTTTCCTCCCCCCAACCCCCGCCCAAGACAAGGTATCGCTTAGTAGTTCAAGCTGGCCCTGAACTTACTATGTGGCCCAGGCAAGCCTCAAATTCAACAATCCTTCTGCCTCTGCCTCCAAGTGCTGGGATTACAGGCATGAGCCACCATGCCTGGCACTGTGGTATGTGTTACTGATTGCTGGTGGGCATGAGTCACCACGCCCCATATTGTAGTATGTGGTTATTAGGGATCAAACTCAGGACCTTGTGCTTGCTAGGCAGGTGCTGGAACCACTGGGCTAAATCTCCGGCCCTACAGTGTAATTTTCAACCACTACCATACCAAGACATAAATAAAAATAAATGAGGAACAATGCCGGACGTGGTGGCTCACGCCTGTAATCCCAGCACTCGGGAGGCAGAGACAGGAGGATTGCTGAGTTTGCGGCGGCTTGCCTGGGCACCATAGTGAGCTCAGGGCCAGCCTGAACTACAACGCGAGACCCTGTCTCAAAAAGCAAAAATAAATAAATAAATAAACAAACAAACAAATAAATAAATAAATGAGGAACTACAGAGAGAAAAGTAAACTATTTAGATTTCAAATGAGCCTAGACATTGGATGTCCCAAAGATTTCAGCAATTTTATGGCATGTACGTTAAAAGAATTAAAAATTATTGCCCCGGGGCCGGAGGATTAGCTCAGTGGTTCCGGCGCCTGCCTCGCAAGCGCAAGGTCCTGAGTTCGATCCCCGGTGACCACATAAAATGCTGGGCGTGGAGGCACGCCCACCAACAATCAACACCGCATACCACAATGCCAGACGTGGTGGCTCACGCCTGTAATCCCAGCACTCGGGAGGCAGAGACAGGAGGATTGCTGAGTTCGCGGCAGCTTGCCTGGGCACCATAGTGAGCTCAGGGCCAGCCTGAACTACAAAGCGAGACCCTGTCTCCAAAAAGAAAAAAAAAAAAAAATTATTGCCCCAATGAGTAACCAACCAATTAGAGATTTTCAACAGAGAAATGAAAAGTCATAAAGAAACCAAACAGAAAATACACTAAATAGGCAAATAGCAGACTGGATACAGCTGGGCTTGATGGTGGCTAATCATAACCCCAGGAGGCTGAGGTAAGAAGATCCCAACTTTGAGGTAAGACTGGGCAATTTAGTAATTTAGAAAGACCCTGACTCAAAACAAGCAATTTTGCCACGAGCAGTGGCTCATGCCTGTGATCTCACCACACAGGAGGTAGAGGCAGGAGGATTGCTGAGTTCCAGGCTTGCCTGGCCTAGATAGTGGACTCAGAGCCAGCCTGAGCTACAAAGCGAGACCCTGTCTCAAAAAAAAAAAAACAAAAAAACCTACAAAAAAGAAAGAAAAGTAAATTTAAATCAGACATGGTGGCACATACACCTGTAATCCCAGAATTTGGGAGGCTGAGGCAGTAGGATGACAAGGAGTTCAAGGCCAGCCTGGGCTACATATAGGGTTCGAGGCCAGCCTAGAATCTATTGTGAGACTTTGTCTCAAGACAAAACAAAACAAAACTCAGTGAATTTAAAGATAAACTGAGATGAACCTATTCAAAGAGGAAAAAGAGTGAAGGAGCAGCCAGGCATGGTGGCTCACACCTGTAATCCCAGAACCTGGGAGGCAGAGGCAGGAGGATTGCTATGAGTTCCAGGGTAGCTTGGGCTACATAGTGAGTTCAGGGCCAAGCTGAACTACAAAGTAAGAGCCTGTCTCAAAAATAACAAGAGAGAGAGGGAGAGGGAGAGGGAAGAGGAACTAAAAACCATAGATCTATACCTCCAATTACATATCTATACCTCCAATCTATATATAGATTATATATCTATAATCCCAGCACTTGAGAAACTCAGGTGAGAGGATTTCCATGAGTTTGAGACTAGCCTAGACTACAGATGAAGAGGAAAGATAAAAAGGTTAATAAAAATATCTGGAGAATGGGAAAAAAATCCCAACTCTGGTTAAAAAAAAAAAGTAACATTAAAAAAAGCTAACGAACCCCAAATAGAAGAAAAGCACATTGGAACATTATGACGAAACTCCTGAAAGTCAAAGATAAAGTTCTATTTTGTCCTGTTTTTTTTTGAGACAGGGTCTTGCTTTGTAGTTCAGGCTGCCCCTGAGGTTACTATGTAGCCCAGGCTAGTCTTGAACTCATTACAGCAATACTCTTGCCCCGGACTCCCAAGTGCTGGGATTATAGGAATGAGCCACCATGCCCTGCATTGTGGTGTGTGGTACTGATTGCTGGGATAATGGGAAAGAAGAAAAAAAAAGTCAACTAACAGAACTGAAGGTAAACAGTTAAAATGTCACATCCATACAACAGAACATTATTCAGCCATAAAAACAAAGTCCTGATATGTACAACAACATGAATGAATCTCAAAAACATTACGCTACATAAAGAAACCTAACACAGAAGATTACATGTTGATTGGGCCCTATGGTACCTGCCTATAATCCAAGCCACCAAAAGAGTAAGGCAGGAGGATCACCATGAGTTCAAAGCCACATTGGGCTACATAGAGAGTTCAAGACCAATCTATCAGCCTTAACTACACAGAGACCCTGTCTCACAAACAAACAAAAAAACACAAAAAAGGAAAACAGTCAATTCCTGGTACCCCAAAAAGAAAAAAGAAAAGAAAAAAAGCAAGATCCCACTACATACTACCTATAAAAAACAAATCAAAATCAAAGGCATGCCAAGCCAGGAATGCAGGTCAGTGGTACCATACCTGCCTTGCAAATACAAGGTTCTGAGTTTGATGTTTGGTACCATCAAAAAAAAAAATCAAAGATATGCCAAGCATGATAGTGTAGGCCTGTAATCCTATCACCTGAGAGACTGAAAGGCCAGTCGGGGCTATGTCCATAGTGAGTTCAAGGCTAGCCTGAACTACACAGTGAGAGCCTGTCTCAACAACAACAAAAAAGAAAAAGCAGGACTAGGTGTGTGATTCAGTAGTAGAGCATGTGATGAGCACACATGAGGTCTTGGATTTGATCTCCAGCACCACAAAAATAATAATAATAAATAAAAGTCAAAAATAGGTTTAAAGGAGAGAAGAACACTACACACACATAACCATGAGAAGGCTTAAATAACACTGAAACCAGGTAAGGTGGCCAGTGCCTGCAGTCCCAGCTACTCGGGAAGTTCAGGAAGAAAGACTGCTTGAATTTGAAGCTAACTTAGGCAGCAAAGCAAAACATCATCTCAAAAAAAAAAAGGAAACCTAAAAAACAAAGTCAAAAATTTGACACTCAGATGATGTAACAATTGTACCAGCCTGAGTAGGATTTGAATCCTGACGCTGAAATGAACTTGCCCTGACCAGGCACCTTGTTTCAGAGCCCTTATCTATAAGTTAAGCTAACAGTCCACAGCTCTGAAGTCTCACATGGTACAGACCACAGAAAGGACTACTCTGGCAAGGCAGTTTTGGTTAAAGCATCAGAAAGCGTTTACAGTATCACAACATCAATCATACTGCTTTGCTTCATCATGTGCATCATTTTTTTTTTTTTTTTTTGAGAGAGGGTCTCGCTTTGTAGTTCAGGCTGGCTCTGAGCTCACTATGTAGCCCAGACAAGCCTCGAACTCAGCAATCCTCCTGCCTCTGCCTCCTGAGTGCTGGGATTACAGGCGTGAGCCACCACCCCCCACCACGGCCGGCACTGTGGTATGTGGTATTGATTGCTGGTGGGCGTGAGTCTCCACGCCCAGCATTGTATGTGGTTTCCGGGGATCAAACTCAGGACCTTGCACTTGCAAGGCAGGCGCCAGAACTACTGAGCTAACCCTCCAGCCCAATGTGCATCATTATTGAGTTTTTAATATAATTATTATAAACACAACCTTTGAACCCCAAAAGAGTCTTACCTCTGAGGCTGAGCTGGAGTATTTTTTGATTTGGTTCCCTCAACTTCCAGGGTGCAACAAGCATTGGATGAATTAGAATATTCCATAAGATTTACATTTTCTGCCTCTTTGTAGTTAGTGTTCTCAACTGTGGAAACCACAATCAACACTTAAATCCCAAAGAAAAACTATTTTGCTTATACATTGCATACATGTATAGAATTATCACACCCTACCCCATAAATATGTATGGTTATATGTCAATTAATTTTTTTTCCACTAGAAAGGCCCTGGATTCAATCCCCAATACTTAAAAAAAAAAAAGACAACAGTTATGTACTTAGGAATAAAATTCTATATTAACTCCTTAAGCTTCAACAGATTAAAAACAAACCTAAGTTTTATGTTATCATGAATTAGCCCATTTACCATGAGATACAGCAGTTAAGTAATTTCCCCAGCTCCTCAGGCTCCTAATATTACTCCTCCACCTTTCTGTCAAGGAACTTATTTCTAGAATTTTCTTTCTTACCTGGTCGCAAAGGTGTGAGACTAGCTTGCGGAAGATTTGCTTTTCTCAAGGAAGTTTTGTTCTGAAAAAGCTCTCCTGTCCCATTTTTCCCCAGAAACTTATTCTCTAAATTAGCCTTCTCCTCTGTAAAAAGGTCAACATCATCCAAACAGTAAGTAAAACAAATCAGCAACGATTAAAGTGAGGACTAAAGCCCCCTCCCAGTATTCTTCTGACTCATGTAGCAAAAACAAAACTCTAGCAGTTAGAAGGAAATGAATACACATACGTCAGAGATAGACTGCAAAAACTATCACTAAAAAATGGCAACACTGAGCAAAGTATGATAGATGAGTACAAACTCTGCCTTGTGAATAGCTCCTTTTCTTTGTTTAATACACAGTCAGAGACACACAACACAACCTAGCCTTATCTACCACATAAGTACATCATGTTCCTCTTCCCTGAAGCCACCAGCAACTGCTCGTCTATGTCAGTAATAGATTCTTCAACAGAATAGTAAAATGGAAGTATGGGATATATAAGAATGGAGGAGAGCTGGGCGTGGTGGCTCACGCCTGTAATCCCAGCACTCGGGAGGCAGAGGCAGGAGGATTGCTGAGTTCGAGGCTTGCCTGGGCTACATAGTGAGCTCAGAGCCAGCCTGAACTATAAAGCAAGACCCTGTCTCAAAAAAAAAAAAAAAAAAAAGAATGGAGGAGTGTCAGCTTCTCTCAGGAAAAGTTATCTTAGGCTCTGCTGTGCCTGAAGTAAGTGTAAACAAAACAGGAAAAGTTCTGTTCTACCAATAGCCTACTGGCAGGGCTTCTGGAATGCAGTGAGCCCCAGCAACAACTACTCTCTGCAACTAGGCTCTGCCTGCAACTGTGCTAAAGGACAGGATTATCTGGACGAAACTGGAAATCTGGATTATCTGGAAAGTAAAACTACAGCTCAAGTAATTTTTTTTTTTTTTTTTGAGACAGCATCTTGCTTTGTAGTTCAGGCTGGCCCTGAGCTCACTATGGAGCCCTAGTAAGCCTCGAACTCAGCAATCCTCCTACCTCTGCCTCCCAAGTGCTGGGATTACAGGTGTGAGCCAACACACCCAGTATTGTTGTATATGGTTACCAGAGATTTAACCAGGGCCCTTGCACTTGCTAGGCAGGCACCATAACCACTGAGGTAAATCTCTGGGCCAACTCAAGTAATTCTGAAAGACTATGGGTACATTTTTTTCCCCAAAACTGTAATAGTATTGTTATATTAATATTTCATTTTTGTTTATTTTTTAAAGACTTTTTCTTTTTTTGAGACAATGTCTCATTTTGTAGTTCAGGCTGGCCCTGAGCTCACTATGTAGCCCAGGCAAGCCTCAAACTCAGCAATCCTCCTGCCTCTGCCTCCCAAATGCTGGGCTTACAGGCATGAGCCACCACACCCAGGACTGTGGTATGGGGTACTAATTGCTGGTGGACTTGAGTCACCATACTCGGGGTTGTTGTATGTGGTTACCAGGGATTGAACTCAGGACCTTGTGCTTGTGAGGTAGGCACCAGAACAGCTGAGCTAAATCTCTGGCCCTTTAAAGACAATTTTTAAAAAATCCTTAGCACAGGCTTATTCTCCAGGTCCTAACAAAGCAAAGGCATGAGGAAGACTCCTCTGTGTCAACCCACCCTCCTGTAAATACTTTTCCTCCCACACCACTTCCAACTGACTCTTTTTTTTTTTTTTTTTTTTGAGACAGGGTCTCACTTTGTAGTTCAGGCTGACCCTGAGCTCACTATGTAGCCCAGGCAAACCTCGAAGTCAGCAATCCTCCTGTCTCTGCCTCCTGAGTGCTGGGATTACAGGCATGAGCCACCACTCCCAGCACTGTGGAATGTCAACAGACTCTTAATTGTCAGAATTCCCTAGTGAATGCCATTAATGTCCTTCATCAAGAGAATGGCAGATACCATCACATTTGGACAATACACTATGAGCATAAGTCCAACTACAATGAAATCATTTTTGTCACTGCCACAAACTGCTAATAATTTCTCTTAATAAGGGGACAGAAATGATATAGAATAAAATGAAGGGCTGGGGATTTAGCTCAAGTGGTACCACACCAACCTTGGATGCACAAGGGCCAGAGTTTGATCCCCAGTACCGCCAAAAAAAAAGACATTATACAAGAATAAAATAAAGGGACGCCCATCAACTACTGTTCTCACATATATTATCACAAAGTTATACAAAGACATAACCATGGGCCAGGGATTTAGCTCAGTGGTTCCGGCACCTGCCTGGCAAACCCAAGGTCCCGAGTTTGATTCCCAGTAACCATATACCACAATGCCGGGCGTGATGACTCACACCTTAATATCAACACTCAGGAGGCAGAAGGATTGCTGTGAGTTTGAGGCTTGCCTGGGCTACAGAATGTGCTCAGGATTAGTCTGAACTACAAAGGGAGACACTGTTTAGGAAAAAAAAAAAAAAAACAGGGCCAGAGATTTACCTCAGTAGTTCTGGCACTTGCCTAGCAAGCTCAAGGTCTTGAGTTCGATCTGGTAACCACATATAATACCAGGTGAGGTGACTCATACCCACCAGCAATCAGCACCACATACCACAGTACTAGGTGTGGTGGCTCACACCTTTAATCCCAGCACTCAGGAGGCAGAAGCAGGAGGGTTGCGGTGAGTTCAAGGCTTGCCTGGGCTACATAGTGAGCTCAGGGCCAACCCGAACTATAAAGTGAGAACCTTGAGAGAGACAGAGGGAGAGAGATGGAGGAAGGAAGGAAGGAAGGAAGGAAGGAAGGAAGG
>PVIC010007078.1:0-52070 GCA_004025085.1 Thryonomys swinderianus | reverse complement strand
AAATGGCCCAGGAACCCTAAGGTGAGATACATTACACCGAACGTGCCCCTTTAGTCAGTCAGTGTGCAGTGCGGTCATTACTACCGTTATCTCCAGGACTTCCCCTCCCTCCCAAACAGAACCCTGGGGACCCCGTTCACCCCCCTCTCCCTCTGGTGTCTGTGAATCTGACCCCTCTAGGGTCCTCCTTCTGAGCCACCAAACCTTCCTGACCTAATTTGACTTTCTTTTCTTTCTCTCTTTTTTTTTTTCTTTTGAGACAGGATCATGTTATATAGCCCAGGCTGGCCTTGAACTCATAATGGTCCTCCTGCCTCAGCCTCTTGAGTGCTGGGATTACAGGCCTGTTGCTACCACGCCCAGCTCATTTGATTTTCATACCCTGAGTGAAACTTATTTATTTAAAAGGAGGAAAGATTTGAAAACAGCAGTTGGCCTTTCTAACGACACGGGGTGGGTGTGGCGTTGGCTTCTGTGCTTCCTGGCCTGGCCCTGTCTCATGAAATGCTTGGAAAGGCATGGGTGGCTTTATTGTGTTTGGTTAATAACCAGCTTTGTCTTGTGTGGGGCACATGCGTCTTTTAAAGACCTTTTCATTTGGACTGTGATACGGGCTTTTCCGGGCTGTCCCCCTCCAACCACCGGACCCCGCATCTCCCTGTAGCTCAGATTTCCTCTGAGGGGCTGGAGACGGCCAGACTGAGCCCGCCGGGGAAGCGGCAGTTCTGTGGTTATTTCTGGACTCGCACCCAGCTCTACTTGAGCACTGCAGCCCCGCGCAGGATTTTCCTCGGGGTCACTTCCTCCCTAGGAAGACGTGAAAAGGGGCCCGTTTTCAGGGTCCAAGCAGCCTGTGCACTTTGGGGGTGCCGGAACCCCTCAGGCCTTTTGTGTGCTCAGAGAGTGGGCGAGACAGCAGAGACGCGGGAGACGCTGTCCCTGGACGCGAGAGGGGAGGCGGAGTAGAGGGACTTCGGAGGAGGCCAGAGCCGGGCTGTGCCAGAGCCAGGGTGGAGCCGCGGGCGAGTGCCAGGGACTTGGAGTGCGCAGAGCGCTGGGCAGAGCCGGCTGGGCGCTGGTGTCGGTGCACGCGCTGCCCGGTGGGCACGAGGATCTGGGTGGGTGACAGAGCACTGCGTGAAGGTTGGCACTGAGAGAGAGCAGTGAACGGGAAGTGGCAGAACGGAAGTAGGAGAGGTCCGGACGGCCTCTGTGTGGCAAGCACACCCTGACGCCAGAGGTGCGGCGGTGGGCACTGGGGTTCCAGAGGAGGCAGCCGAGGCTCAGCCGCCACGGGAATCTGCCCTCCTGTGGGGCACAGAGCTCAGGCGCTGGCCGGCCTGAGACTCTTCTGTTTACCTGGAGCAGCTGCGGGCTCTTCCCAAGGTGCATTCTCCTCTGGGCCACCCTTCTTCGCACCCCCCGGGCGGTGTGGTGGGCAAGCCCCGGGGCTGCAGTGCCATGCAGCCAGGACGCTACTGGCGCAGTCTGCTGTGCAGCGAGCTCAAAAACGTCCTATGCCTTTGCCCTCCCCCACTCGGGCCTAAGCAAATAATTATGACTTTAGGAATAAAGGTTTAAATTACAGTGTTCTGCCCAGAGCTGTTTGTTCCTTCCTGAGAGTGAAACCCTGGGAGTGGCCTATATTATATCCCCAGGCGGGGAGACGAGGCAGGAGCTGACGGCCGCCCGCCCCGCCCCTGCCCAGCGTGGGACCCCAGGACTGAAGCGAGCGGGCCCCGTCTGCAGCCCCCCGGGGTCAGAGCCTGGTGTTGAAAGGACCCCGGGTCCCCTTCCCACCAGTGTCCTCCCTGTCCAGCCTGGCTGTCCCTGCCGGGCTCCCTGTCTCTCTGGGAGACCGTGCCCGGCTCCTGCCCAGGGAGGGGAGGCTGGGAGCCGGCGCGGGCTGCCGTGGCCGGCCCCTTCTGAGGCCCTGGACAGCCCTGCTTGAGAGTTCGATCCCTGATCCTGGGGGCCAGCCCCGCTCACAGGACCGTGGAGGGCCACGCTGAGCCCAGGATCTTAGGGGATGGTGGGCGTGAAGACCCCCGATGGGGGACCACGGCCGGGTCTGGGGAGGACTTGGCGAAGACGCGGGAGTCCACTGGCTGGGGTGAGGGTGATACAGACAGACAGACGCAACTCCCAAACCCGCCGGACCTCCGAAGCGCGAGTCCGTGCTCTCCAGGACTGAAGAAGGAGTCTAGGAACCACGGAGGTTAGGAGCAGGACCAGCTGGCTGAGGGAAAGGGAACCTCCGCCCAAGCCAGAAGGGGCTGGAGAGGGGGCTGTCTGCTCGCCCAGCTTCTCAAAGGTGTTTTATGGCACAAAAACCACAAGGTGAGGCGGGTTCAAGGTAGGACAAAATTACAGTCTAGTGAGATTTAAGTTCAGTCGCTTAGGTAATACTGAGTCACGAGAAATCACAAGATGGACAAAACTATGACCAGCTTGCTGGGGATTTAGCTCAGGTGGTACCTCACCTACTTTGGAAGCACAAAGGCTCGAGTTTGATCCCCGGTCCCACCACACACACACACACACACACACACACTATGACCAGCCAACAAGATTATGACAAGTATAGTTGCTTAGATCATATTTTACCTATCTGCACTAAAGGGACCCTGGGGACAGGGATGCTGCATGGGGGACAGCAGCTTTGACGTCAGCCATTTGGCCTGGGCACGTCCCCATCATCTGGGTGATGAGCCGCAGCTGTCTTATCTGTAACAGACGACATCCTGGGATTTATGAATGCTTTTTTTTTTTTTTTTTTGCTTTTTTGAGACAGGGTCTCACTTTGTAGTTCAGGCTGGCCCTTAGCTCACTATGGTGCCCAGGCAAGCCGCCGTGAACTCAGCAATCCTCCTGTCTCTGCCTCCCGAGTGCTGGGATGACAGGCGTGAGCCACCAAGCCCGGCACTGTGGTATGCGGTGTTGATTGTTGGTGGGTGTGAGTCTCCACGCCCAGCATTCTATGTGGTTACCTGGGATCGAACTCAGGACCTTGCGCTTGCGAGGCAGGCGCCAGAACCACTGAGCTAACCCTCTGGCACTGTGAACACTTTTTAAAGACGCCAAATTGGAGCAAGAATAAATACATGAACGGATGAATGGGAACCTTCAAGAGTATCCGTGACGGTGACTGTTTTCATGGTTTGGTGCTGGCAGGCCCGTGGCTGGACGGTCTGACCTGAGCACCAGCCGGGGAAAGACGTGATTGTCACCAAGTCTCACTGGGGACGACGGAGAGGACAGGCAAGGCGAGGGCGGGCGCGGTGGGCGCAGTGGCCAGGTCACGGCTCAGCAGCCCGCGGGGCGGCCGGGCGCGCTGAGGGCCTGGGGCAGCTGCTCGGCCCGCCGGCCGGTGTTTCTGAGCCCTGTGGTCTCTGCCAAGCCAGCTGCATCCTCACTGACCTCTAGGGCCCCTCTCTTCAGGGAGAGGGTCTGTGGCGACAAGGAGGACCGTCACCACCCTCCCTGCCTGTGCGCACCTGGACCGAGGCCCTGGCACACGTTGCTGCAAGATTACTGACAGAGCGTGGGTGCTGCCTCAGAGCTGTGGGTCCCTCCTGCCAACCCGTGTTGGCCGGGTGTCTTCCAAGACCCCCTTTTGGTCTCCTGTGGGGGGAGTTAGGCTGGATACACCCTAACCTCGGGGCTGGACAGTGGGTGCACCTCGGGGCTGGACAGTGGGTGCACCTCGCTTGCCCGCTGGGCCAGGAGGAAGGACTGTCCCTGTCTCCAGTGTGGCAGTGCCAGGTGTACTTAGAACTCAGGTGCTGAGCTGCACCTGTCAGACTCAGGTGTGTCCTCCTGGGAGCTTTCGGAACTCATGTGTAGAGTGACTAAAGGGTGTGCTCTTGCGCCAGAGAGTTAGCTCGGTGGGGGCCAAAGCTTTAGCTCAGTGGTTCTGGCGCCTGCCTAGCAAGCGCAAGGTCCCGAGTTCGATCCCGGTAACCACATACAACAGTACTGGGCGTGGTGACTCACGCCCACCAGCAATCAGTACCACACACCACAGTGCCAGGCGTGGTGGCTCACGCCTGTCATCCCAGCCCTCGGGAGGCAGAGGCAGGAAGATTCTTGTGAGCTCGAGGCTTGCCTGGGCTACGCAGCGAGTGCGCCCACTGTCCCTGCCAGTCAGAACCTGAGCAAGTGGATGCCCAGATGGTGCACCTGGGGGGTGGGGGTCCTTGCAGGGTGCGTGGCGAGCTCCACGGCAGCTTGTTCTCTTCCCTGAGCAGTGGATGCAGACATCCCCTTGGAGTCCTGCTGTGGGGATGGACACCGGATGGCCACTCAGCACAGGGACTGCTCGCTGCCGTACGCCACAGAGTCCAAGGAATGCAGGTAAGGTTTGCTGCTGCCCTTCAGGGGGCAGCAGGACGGGAGGGAGCGTGGGTGTCCCCTGCTGAGCTTTCCTCTGTGCTGGCCCGGGACTCAGCTAACGTCCTGGCCACCCTGGGCTTACCCAGCCATCTGCCCTCTTGTCGCCCTGGAAACAAATGCGGGTTTGGAGCCCAGTGTGCCACAGCCAGGTCAGCTTCCTCTGGAGAAGGGGGTTTACTGTGGGGGTTGGGCGCCATTGTGTGACGCAGGTGCTTTCCAGGTAGACAACGTGCGGCCCGCTGACCCCGCGGACCCTGGGCGTTCAGACGACCCGGGCCCTGAGCCCGGGCTTCCCCGGACCATTGTTCAACTTTTTTTGTTTTTTTGAGACAGGGTCTCACTTTGAAGTTCAGACTGGCCCTCAGCTCACTATGTAGCCCAGGCAAGCCTGGAACTCAGCAATCCTCCTGCCTCTGCCTCCCGAGTGCTGGGATGACAGGCGTGAGCCACCACGCCCGGCACTTGTTCAACTTTTATAACAGCCAATTCCTGGCTTGCCTGTTTGCCTCTTCTCTCCCTGGATTCACTCGAGCACCTTCGGTCCATGGGTCACTACGAACAGGGCACGATTGAGAAGAGGCAGGAATTGCTGCCATCATAAAACACACTGGTGCCTGTGCAGAGCGCCTGCTGGGTGCTCGTGCGTGACAAAGTAACTGAGCTGGCAGGCAGTGCATTAGGATTCGAACTCATGATCTGGCTGTCGAGTTGTGCTGCTATGCATATGGGTATGCGGATGTCACTGTAATGTGATGACTCTTTGGGAAGATACCTAGAAGGGGAATAGCTGAGTCCAGTGGAATTTCTAGTTTCTCGTTTTTGAGGAATCTCCATGCTGGTGTCTGTAGTGGTTATACTAGTTTATGTTCCCACCGAAGCGTAGAAGAGTTCCACCCTCAGCCTTGCCAACAGCGGCCTCTAAATCCATCAACGGATGGGTGGATAAAGAAAATGTGGTATTTATACGCAGTGGAGTACTACTATACCACGAATAAGATAAGCTCGAGTCCTGTGTAGAGATCAGTGCGCCTCAAGACCATAATGTTAAGTGACATCAGATATGCGAGCTTAAATATTGGATAATTAAAGATTGGAACTCACACCGGCCGGCTCCAGTGAGCGGCCGAGGGACAGTGGGTCAGTCCAGCCTTCTGCGACCTTTGTTTCTTCTGACTCTGACCTTCGTGGATGCTTCCTGAGCCTTCGCGCTGCAGGATGCTGGGTGTCGAGAGAGCTGTCACAGAGGAAGCCAGGGCAATCGCTTCGGCCTCCTCCGTGGCAGGCTTGCCTTCCTCTTGGCAGGCAGACTCAGGTGACTCGGAGCAACGATGGGTGGTCAACCCTGATGAAGAAACTCTGAAAAGTCAGAGTGTCAGCGACCAAAGAGAGGAAGAGCAAGCAGGACGCTGTGCCTGCTTGAGTGGACCGGAGGGCCGGGCAGTTGGGGGGAGGGAGGAGCCTGAGTCGGGACCTCGGTGTGCCGTGCAGCTGAGCGCTAAAGATGGTGGCCCGCCATGATTGTGTGCCACATCTGGGTGTTCAACACCGACCCCCGACTGCACGGGCCGCAGGCAGCGCGAGCCCTAAGCTTCCCCGGAGCCTCAGGTCCCCCCAACTGGGGCCCGTGTTACCTCCTTTTGAGATTTGTTCAAGTGTTTAGAGCAGCACAAGCCAGGAGGAGGCTCCATATTGAGGCCCCAGACTCGGTGGCTCAAATAACAGATTAACTTCTGCCCCGTTATGGAGGCCGAAGTCTCAGAGCAAGGTGTCTGGGGCCGGTCCCTCCTGAGGCCTCTCTCAGGTCTCCCTCTGTGGCCGTGACTTCTTCCCCTCTTCCCGTGAGGGTCGGGGCCCCCCGATGAGCTCTTTAAAGCCCGTCTCCTGCCAATGCAGTCACATCTTGAGGCACTACAGTTCAGGAGCTCCGCAGATGAAGTCGGGGCTGTCACTGTGATCACAGCTTATTGGAATCTGTGACGTCAGAAGTGCGACACCAGCCAGCCAAACCTCTCCAGTGTGCAGACAGGGACCCTGGGCCCAAGGTCTGAATGCTGGCTGTGAATCTGGAGCTTTGAAGCTGTCTTTGATTCCCCGCGGGCCCGACGAAATACTTTCTGTGTTAGCAGCGGTACGATTTAGATGGTTCTTCCTAAGTGTGAGAGTGGCCGAGTGAGGCTTCCTTTTCCTACTGGAAGTGGGGGTGCGAGGTGACCCCTCAGCTTGCTTCTGGTGGTGCTCAATTTGTCCTGCACAGTCTGGGCAAATCCTGGCTGGATATTATGAGTCTCTGTATTACTGTGTCCCCAAAACATCACTGAATGTCATGTCACCATCCACGGATACACCGTGTGTATATCAGCAAATATAACTGACCAACCTTTCGTTTCTCTGACACCCACAGAGGCCAGTTCATTCGTTCTGAGCAGGAGACAGAGACGTTTCCGAGGCCTCTGGGGCCAGGCCAGCGGCTCTAACTGGGCACTGCCCTGCTGGCAAAGTGCTATGACCTCCCTCCCGCTGCACGGTTCCAGTGTGGAGAGATCAGACCCCAGAGGAGAATTCAATAGGTGCCTCAGGCACCACTGTAGGGCTCCCCTCCCCGACCCCTGGGAGTCTGGGAGTCCCCGAGTCAGACCGAGGTCCAGGCAGAGGGAGGGTGGTTGCCTGGTGGGAGAAGCCGGCCCAGCCGCCGGCCGCTTGAACCATGACCCCTGGCGTGGCCAGTGCATGGTGCCTCAGGTGTCCCCCGGTTCGGTCCCACCTTGGCCTTGGGGCCCCGATTCCGGCCCTACATTCCTTAGGACCCAAATGCACATTTGCTTATAACCCCGGACTGGATTGAGCCTTTGAGTCCTTCGTCCTCTTCGGGAGGAATTGGAAACCCGCGGAGCCGAACCCTACCGCAGCCAGGGCTGATGTTTTCAGACAGCCTCCGGAGCCCTTCTGCGTCCTTACATGCTCAGCATTGTGGTGGGCACCGTTCTGGGTGGGCCGAGGCAGCTTGGGGAACAAGCTAGAACCCCCACCCCGGCCCACTGAGCTTATGCTCCGCGGGGACACGGAGCAAGTAGATGCTACGTTTCCTACGACGGATGGCAGTGAGTGCTGGGCTTGGGGACCGTAGTCTTGGGCCAGGGCGGCCAGCAGGAGCCAGCGGGGGTGGGCTCAGCCGGGCAGGACGACGCAAGGGGGAGGGGCCAGGTAGGCTGAGGGCGTGTCCCAGGCCTCAGGGCCCTTGCTGATGGCGGTCGGGTGTATCCCTATACTCCTGTTTTTAAAAGGCAGTTGTGTGCAGGTGAGGGAGGGGTGGCAGCCCAGGGATAACTGGCTGCTCCGACAGTCCAAGAGGAGAGAAGCTGGTGATCTGAAGCCAGGTGTTGCCCGTGGGGTGGTGGGCAGAGGTCGACTGTGGTGGTGACTTGGAGGCCGGGCACCAGGTGTCACAACGGAGCGGGTTTGGGGCACCAGAGCTGGTGACTGGGCCTGGTCAGGAGCGTGGGGACAGCCAGGCGATGGGCTGGGGAGACAGCAAGGTGGCACAGAAAGCCCAGAGGTGCGGTGAGACCCTAGGGTGGGGCCGGCACCCTGGGGTCCCACCCCATGTGGCTTTCCCGTCAGCCACCTGGCTCACTGGGACAGATGGGCCCTTCCCAGCCTGCTTTCAGGGATCATAGGGGCGGCTGTGGGGTGAGGGGCAGAGGTGGAGGGCTGGCCGCCCCACGCTTCCCCTGGAATGGCTGCTGGAGACAGCTTGGGTTTTGGTTTCCACACTGGGTTCCCTGGAGCCTTTGTGCTTCTTGGGGGCCCAGATGGGGAGTTGCAGCTCTGCTCCCCCCGCACCTCTGGACTTACAACCCGAAACAGGTCAGAGCCCCCTGGAGGCCATCATAATACATGACGTGATGTCCCGGCTTTGACCCATCCTCTGTCAAGCCTCAAACACTTCTGGGTCAGCTGTACCAAGGCAGAGATCAGCTGCTGGGGAGGAGACTGATGGCTCATCCTCCCAGGCACCATCACAACAACCAGACAGTGCAGGGGTGGCGTTGCCTGCCCAGGGCTTGGATAGCTAGCCAGGCAGCGAGGGGAGAGCAGGGACTTGGGGACAGGTCTTCAGATGGCAAAGTTTGGTACCTGCTGCCCCGCGAAGAGAGGGTACTGGCCTCCCATCCTATCCCCAGAGGCTCTGCACCTCTCCAGCACATAGTAGGACCACAGCCGGTGCTCTAAAAAACTTATGGTAGAAATAGGGCATGATGGCAGCACGTTATAATCCCAGCACCTGGGAGGCTGAGGCAGGAAGATCACCGGGAGGCTAGCTTGTGCTACATCTTGAGACCCTGTCTCCAAAAACAAAAAGGCCCCCCAAAAGACAAAACATGTCATAGAAAATGCACAGCCTTAACCACTTTTGAGTGTGCATTTCAGCGGCAATGAACCCCCTCGCGTTGTGGTGTAACCGCCACCAACATCCATCTGTAGAGCCTTTTGATCTGCAAGGCTGGAATTCCAACCCTTAAACAGGAAGTTCCCCCGAATCCCCTCTCTCCAGCCCCTGGCGACCCCATTCAACTTTTTGTCTCTGAATTCCATGCAGCCAGGAACCTCCGATGGAGGAGCTCTCACACAGGATGTGGCCCTTGACGTTGGCTCCTGTCACGCAGCATGGGGGTCCTGCGGTTATCCCATGCTGTGGCGAGAGTCAGGATTTTCTTCCTTTTAAGGCTGAGCACTGATCCCTCTCTGTGGTCGGACCACCCTTGTTCTCCACCCTCCATCCGGGACACTTGGGTGGCTGCTGCCCCCTGGCGGTGCGGCTGTCGACATGGGTGGGCAAACATCTACCTCTTTGAGGGACCTGCTTTGAGTTCTCTTGGCTGTGTACCCGGGAGCAGGATTGCCGGATCCTGCTGTAATTCTATTTTTATATTTTTGAGAAATTCCATGCTGTTTTCCATAGCAGCTGTACCGTTCTACATTCCCGCCAGCAATCTTCGAGGCTTCCAGGTTCTCCATACCCTGGCCAGCGTTTCCTCCTTTCTGTTTGGCAAGTAGTTTTTAAATGACCGCATGGATATATGGTTAGGACGCAGGAACAGCGCTCTGGCAATGTAATGAAATGCCGAGAAAGTACCGCGAAGCTGCGGTAAGCACGTGTGGAATGTGTGCTAGCACAGGACAGACAGATGCGCCCTGGACCCCAAGGGGAGTTCTGCCGATGCACTGGCGAGCCGCCCGTCCCAAGGGCCGGGGCAGGTGGCCTGGCCGGCAGCACAGGGCGGCTGGGTGGACCCCCTCCTCCCTTCCAGGTGGCACAGGTAGGATGGCTCTTCCGTCCCCTGCGCCTTTGGCCTGCAGGGGGCGCTGTTTTGGGTGTGGATGGAGCCACGCAGAACTGCACACCTCTCACCGCACGGCCTGGCTCCGGGCTGTGTCTGAGAAGCCATTCTGGCCGGGCTGGCCCCCCCACCCCGAGCCCTTGGTGTCTGCGGGAGACACGGGTCCTGGCCAGTCACCATCCCTGCCCCCAGCTCGGTCTCAAGGACGCCGTGGCACAGGGCGTCCAAGGCTGCTCTTCTGCACCCAGAAAAAAATGAGCTGGCGTGGGCGACCCTGGGCTCGGCTGGGTGTTGGTGCCCGAAGAGGCCGGAGAGAGCTCAGGGTGCTGTCTGCTCAAGGAGACCCCGCTGTCACTCAGCCCGGGAACAGGGCCCCGCCGCGGGCTCCTGCTGCCGCCCACCCTGCCCGCCCCTCTGCCCGCAGCATGATCCACGAGCAGTGCTGCCACAGCCAGCTGGAGGAGCTGCACTGCGCCACGGGCATCAACCTGGCCAACGAGCGGGACGGCTGCGCCACGCCCCACGGCCACAACGCGAGCCTGGAGGCCGTGTCCGTGAAGGTGAGGTCCGGCTGCTGCCCGCCCTGCCGGCATCAGACACTGGGCGGGGCGGGGTGAGGCCGCTCGCCCCTCCCCCTGCAGGGCAGTGGGCGGAGCTCAGTGACCAGCACTTCCAGGTCGGGGGCTCTGCCTGGCGTGTCCCCAGACTTGAGGGGAGGGAGCGGCCGAGACGCCCAGGGCACTTCCGGCAGCGGCCTGGGTGGAGTACCCCAGGGGGCCGCGCAGTCTGCACAGATGCTGGGGCCGGGCCGCACTTCCTGCTCCCACTGCGGGCTTCCTGGGGAGTTCTGGAAAGCATCACCATGGGGCCCTGTGGGAGGCAGGGAAATGTGCACCCCAGAGCTCAGGCGCGAGCGCTCAGAAGTGACTTTTGGGAACTGGGGTCCAGGCCATAGGCAGTGACCCTGATTTTGCCCTGCCTGATGCCATGAGGTTCAGCTTATCTAAGTGGGGCCTGGGTCTCCAACTTGAGTGGGGAGAGATGTGTGTGTCTATTAGGAGAGGGGTGGCTGGGCAGGCATGGACTGGGGGAGCAGGCCTGCATCGGGCTGGGGGAGAGGAAGACTCAGCTGGGTGCCAGGCTCAGGCTTAGGGTTCTTGGGAGCTCTTTGAGCTGTCCCGTCTGCCGCCGCCGAAGGACTTAAGCGCCAGCTCGGGCAGACGCCAGGCCGTCCGGGGCCCATAGGCAAGAGGGCGTCAGACAGGCCGTGGGGCCCCTCGGCTCCCCGAGCACCCGCCCTGATGCTGCCCCGTCCACAGAGGTGCTGCCAGTGCTGCCTGCTGGGCCGGGCGGCCCAGGCCCAGGCCCAGAGCTGCGAGCCCAGCCTCATGCTCGGCTACCAGTGCGGGCTGGTGTTCCGCGCCTGCTGCGTCCGGGGCCAGGAGAGCTCGGACTTCGCCGCCGGGGACGTGAGAGGCGCCCAGGAAAATGGTAACGCCAGCCTTCCTCTTGGGCGGTGTGTTAGGGTCCTCCAGGATGTGTGTCTGTCTGTGTGCACATGCGTGTGGATGCAGTTATAGGTGGTATTAGCGTGTGCACCCTTGTGTGGGGACGTGTGTGTGTGTGTGTGTGTACACGCGGCCGGATTTCCTTCTCCGTGACGATGGTATTCATGGGTTCGAGCACCCACGCCCTGTGGGAGGCTTTTGTTTCTCCTGGGTGGGGAAGGGTTTTCGGGGATCTGACCACGGGGGTGATTTCTGTGTCCTCCGCTTCTGATCTGCCTCAGTGGTGCGGCTTCCCCTCAGCCCAGCCGGGGGATCTCCCTCGCTTCCTCTCTCCCTCCCGCCCGCCCGCTACTCTGCGGTGGCCCCTGTGTGCAGAGGACCCTGGAGAGGGAGACAGTAGCCCTTGGGAGAGCCTGCTGGGGCGCACAGCTTGCCCTGCACTGTACTTCACCCTGGACGCTGCTGTCGACTTGAGTGTCTGACTTACAGTGGGACTTTGGAAATATTTACTGAAGTGTTGAGTGATTGGGACCCTCACCCTGCTGGGCCGAGGGGGTGATCACAGGCTGCTGTGCCTGAGCCCTTCCTGTTAGGCTGGCTCTCCGAGAGATTATGAGTGAAAGTCCATTTGAATGAGGACGAGATGGACGCTTAGCTCCGTGTGGGGCACAGCAGTGGGCGCTCTCCCTGCCTACTGCTGAGGAGAGGGTCAGCGGGCTTCCCTGAAGTCAGATGCACACTTGGCTTGCGTAATCTCTGGCCTTTTCTGCCCTCAGCTAAGGTGCCCGTGGCTGAGGAGGAGCAGGAAGATCCCTACCTGAATGACCGCTGTCGAGGTGAGGCCCTGGGGGCCCTCCGCAGCCCGGTCCCGCCCCTGCCCCTCTCCCTCGCTGTGCTCTCTGGACCTGGTGCCCAGAGAGGTTGGGGGGTCAAGGTGAGACCTGGTGTCAAAGGCTCCCGAGACAGCCACAGCCGAAGCCGCCGTGCCCCCAGGCTCTGAGGTTCTGGCCGCCGGCTTCCCCGAGGCTGGGAGGCCCCTGGGCGTTTCTTGGTAGGGCGGCCTCCAAGCGTTCATTTGTCTCCCAGGGAAACTTTGCAGTAACCAGGGCCCTGCAGGTTTGTCTGTCCTGCACCGGGGCTTTATGTCTCCTTCGTGATTGTCTGGCCCGTGTGGATGGGCAGCCTGCTCTCCGGCTTCACCGCTGCCCACCCTGCGGCAGGATGGCTACCTAGGGAACCCGCAGAGGCACCGAATGGTGTGGTCACGGGCAGCCAGGTCAGGAGGGAGGGACAGAGACACCCGGAAAGCCTGGCCATCCTCACTCGAGGGCATGGGAGGGTCTTCCTGGGAGAAGGACAGCTGCTTTGCACCGGCTGAGGTGGATTAGCCAGGAGAGCAGAGCAGTGGCCAGCGCAGGGCTGCAGCCAGGGCGGGTGGGCAGTGCATGGGAGAAACGGGGGCGGGTGGTACTGCCCTGCAGACTCTGCTCTGAGCCTCTCTCAGGCCGTCCTGTGGGCTGCATGGATGGGACCAGGGACCCGAGGAGGGTGCAGCCACAGGGAGCTGGGCCAGCAGCAGCTGGAATGGGGCAGTGGGGCTGGAGTTAGTTACGCAGGCAGTAAGCGAGGCCTGCCCAGAGCCCCTCCCCCACCCCAGAGCCTGCCGCTCCCCTTCAGGTGCCCGGAGTGTCAGGGACCTGCAGGGGCCCAGAGGGCCTGCGGAGCCAGGCTCAGGGCGTCTCCCTGGGCCACCTTCTGCGGTGCCCTGGCATGGCTCACAGGCGCTCCTCCGATTGCAGGTGGTGGGCCCTGCAAGCAGCAGTGTCGCGACACAGGGAACGAGGTGGTCTGCTCGTGCTTTGTGGGCTATCAGCTGATGCCCGACGGCGTCTCCTGTGAAGGTAAAGGTCCCGAGGAGGTGGCTGCACTCGATGGCCGCCTGGAGGTCCGAGAGGGGCTGTGCCAGGGCACAAGAAGGGGTGGGCAGCCTGGTGCAGGCTGTCCTCGTGGCCTGGAACCCGCAGCACAGTGCACCCTGGACAGGGAGGGAACTGCTGGTTCGCTTTGATGCCGGGTCCCGGACCCCACTCCAGGGCACGGCGCCATGTGCACCTGGGGGGTCGCAGCTCGGTCCGAGTGAACAACTCAGTAGACGCAGGAAAGCAGCTCCCCGAGGCTTCCGGACCGTTCCTTCTGAGAGCGAAAGGGTCTGTTCTCGCCGGTCACCCTCGTGTCACCTTCATTCCCTAGACGTCAATGAGTGCATCACAGGCAGCCACAGTTGCCGGCTTGGGGAGAGCTGCGTCAATACCGTGGGCTCTTTCCGCTGCCAGCGGGAGAGCAGCTGCGGGACTGGCTATGAGCTCACCGAGGACAATGACTGCAAAGGTACAGCACGGGGCGCATGCTCCGAGCAGGTGTGGGTGTGGTGCTGCCCCCTTGTGGCTGCCTGGGCCAGACCCGGGATTAACACAGATGTCCCTTCTCGCGGTGCTGAGTTCATGGTAACGGCACGTTAAGTCTGGGTTTAAAAGCTCAGTGCTTGGTCACTTAAAATCAAGGCGGGGATAAACTTCAGGTACTCATGTGTGCTTTCTACAAAAACAGACAGAGGGCCCTCCCACAAACACAACTGTTTTTGCACAGCAGCTGCTTTCCTTCTGATCCTAAATTCCCTTGAAGTTCAAAGCATATCCGTTCCCACCACATAAAAGCTCGACACTTCTGGCTGGTGGCTTTTCGCCGCCAAGTCCTGGCTTTGGTATTAGGCAGATGAGGCTCTTAGGAGGACCTTTGGGAGCATAATTTTCTGTGCACAGGTCTTCGAGCCTTTCAGAACAAAGCCTCTAGTATACAAATCTTGATGTTGAATCATGAGAGTGACTCAAAGCCATGGCACACCCTGCTGACATCCGGCAGCCTTTGAGCAAGTTCAGACCACTCTACGCCTGCACGTGGCCGGGCCTTCGGACCCCAAGGCTCAGGGGCAACCAGCTGAGCAGACATATCCGGAAGTCTGGCGGCTGGGAGCTTCGAGGGCAGGCAGCCTCCCTTGTCCTGTCCTGATGTAACCATTGCTAATATGCAGAATAATCTACAGGCTTCAGAGCGGATGTGATTATAGGAATTGTGTTTATTGCCACTAGGATGCCTGCTTTCTGATTTAAGCAAACATACACTTTGCCCAAATGAATAATATTAATACATCTGCCAGGACAGTGCCTGAATTATTTTTTTTATATAACAGAATTCTTGCCTTGTAAGAGTCTCTGGGGGAGGGGGGAGGGTAACATTTCAGGTCTTCAGAAACCCGGGCATGGCTTGTCTGTGCCCTCTGTGGAATGGTTTGGGTTACAGTCTGAGTAATGAACATTATTTTAAAACCTGTTTTGTGATGTTAAAGTGTTGTGAGATGTCTGCGGCGGGTCTCTTGCTAACAATCTCCTTTTTTTATGACGCACCAGATATTGACGAATGTGAGAATGGTATTCATAACTGCCCCCCCGATTTTATCTGTCAGAATACTCTGGGATCCTTCCGTTGCAGACCCAAGCTGCACTGCAAGAGCGGCTTTATCCAAGATGCTCTAGGGAGCTGTATCGGTAAGACACGCCGCCGCCAGCGGGGACACTACCGGGGTACCTCTCGCCTGTGGCTGCCCGTTGGCATCTGAGGAGCTGAGGGCAGTGTGGAGACCGTGGGTTAGCAAAAACATTTCTGGAAAGGTGCAGGCGGCAAGTATTTTCAGCATCACGGGCCATGTCACAGTGACCTCTTCGGTTACAGCTCAAAGCCACAAACTGTGCAGACGGGCTGGACTGTGTTCCAGGAAAACTTTATTTATAAAAACCGGTGACAGGACCGGGTCTAGCCCACAGGTAGTGCGTGGTTACAGACAGGGTAGCCCAAGAACCTTGCCTTCCTACCTCGGAGCCTTAGTCTCCGCCCCTCTAGATCACGGTGCCCGACTCCCAGGGCATAGGAGGGACTCAGTCAGCGCCCCCTGCCTGTCGCAGCCATGGCGTGTGTTGAAACTTGTTTTACAAAAATGCTGGGTATTAGCGGTGGGACTAAGAGAGACAGAAGGTGGAACGGTCTTTGCCCGGGGCTGGGAGGAAGGAACCGTGTGTGATGGGTGCAGTTTCCGAAGGAGAAACGAAAAGGCTGTGGCGGGAAACAGTACGGATGGCGGCCCCACTGTGCGTAATGCCGCTAAACTGTGCATTTGAAATGATATGTTTTATTTATTCACTTTACCACAACAAAAACCGCTGTTGCTATCAGAGAAAGTCCAGTGTGAAAGGACAGAAAATCCCATATGAACTTCTAGGAAGTCTTGGTGGGACAGGTCAAGTTGGAGGAGCCATGTTGGTTGGGACCCACGAGTGCCTTGTCCACAAGGGCAGGTGTGACTCTGCTTCCCCAGCTGTTGCCAGGGAAACCCCCCGACTCTGTCTGTCTCTATTCGCTTTGAGGGCAGAGAGATTTCCTCCTGACCTGGCCGCAGGTGCCATGAGTCAAGGCACAGCCCACTGAGGGCGGCCACACCCCCTTCACTTCCAAAGCCGGGTGGCACCATGCCAGTTTTTGTTCCAGTTCTGCCCTGACCTTCCTCAGAGCCCCTGTGCTGATTTTGTGCTTGTGGCAGGATTGCAAGCTTCTTCCTCTTTGCAATCCCAAGATACTGAAAGGCAGAAGAACAGCGGCCCTTGGGACAGGGCTCTCCTCTGTTGGGACAGGACAGCTGTCACTCAGCACAGGGGACAGTGACCAGAAGGGGGCTCCGCAGGGCCAGGGGTGGGGGTCAGGCTTGTGATGGGGTCGGCAGAGAGGGCTGACCCGTGGCAGGACCAGCCCGGTTTCCGTCCTGAAGGGCCTGCAGGCCTCAGTCCGGCCTGGTTTCCTGTCTTTGGGGTGCGCTGGGGCTGAGGTGCAGGAGCAGCAGGAGGAGGAGGAGACAGTCTCTGCCCCTGGGCAGAGCCCGGGCCTGGGTTGTGGGGATCCCGGAGGCTGCCCGAAGCCCAACCTGGGGCCCTCGGCTCGCCTGTGAGGCTCTGCTGGGTCCGCAGCGACATCATTACAAGCCAGCCGCTCACCCCGCAAGTCTCTGTAGCTTCTTTTTATTGCAAAAGTCCCACACGTCTTCGTTTACAAAGACGCAAACAAAACCAGAGTGTGGAAAGGACTCACCCCAGACAGGCAGGTCTGTGCACCCCCTGGCGGCTCCCCATCCAGGCGTTTTGTTTATTTTATGAAAACAGGAACAGGCTGTTCTACCGCTTGGTCCTTTCCCCACTTGACAATGTATTGAGGAATCATTTTATGTCAGCACTTTATTCATCTTTCAAATAATAACTGTATCAGCATAGAGAGAGCACATCGGAATACAGGTGCTGCAGGCTGCCTCTGGCCCCGCCCGTGCCTCGAACGCACCCCCCCCTTCTTCCTGAGCCGCAGAACATCCCCAGCGCCCATGTCCTCCGTGCAGCCCGTAGCGCCACAGCCGACAGCGTGGGAGCCCTGGGCGGTCAGGGCCTGCACAGCGGACGCCCCCTCCTTCCGTACATCGCACCGTGGAGGGTCTCAGGCCGGGGTGCGCCTGTCTGTGGCTTCCGTGTCTTCGGGGACACCGGTGTCCCTTGGGACAGTTTGGAAAGTGTAGATCTGAGGGGAATTCACAAAGCTTTCAGAGAAGCCGCGATCACTTTACAAAGTGCTGCGTTCATTCTCGACGTCGGGCCAGACCAGTCGGCCCTTTCTGTGAAGGGCTAGCGGCCGAACACCAGCTTTGCGGACAGGAGTATCGAGGGAAGAGCTGTAGACCATACCTAAAAGAGTGGGCCTGGCTATGTGCCAATAAAACTTTATTTACAAGCACAAGTGGGGCGCCGCAGTTGGTGACGCAGATGTAAGGGACCTCACGGTGCTCCGTTAACCTGACGCCCCGAAGTGATCTGGTCGCGAAGTGATCTTGGCCCCTTGGGTTCTCGTTTCTGGGTTAGTGCAAACACTTCACCCCTGGCCAGTGGAAGCTGGCTGTGGTGGTCAGGAGGTGGAGGCCGGGGAGGCTTTGTAAACCGTGGAGCGCTGTGCTGTCGGTGTGGCTGTCAGCGTGGCCCTGGGGACGGCGGGGAGGCTGGCTAGCTGCCGTCTGTCTGGGGAGCGAGAGGCTTTGCTGGCGGGGACCAGCCCCTCCTTCTGAGTTATGCCTCGGGTCTCCCACCGTCCGTCGCTTCTGGTTCTCCCACATGTACTCGGGGAGCGTCTGCGGCGGGAGGCCCTCAGGGGGCTCCGGGGAGAGCGGGGACTTTGCGGGGACTTTGCGGGGACCAGCAGTCGGAGGCCGGTCTGGGCCTGTGTGCGTTGGGTTTGAGCGCAGAGCGGAGCCATGCGTGACAGTCCTCCCCGGGGACTCACGGGCCCGCGCCCCTGGGGTCCGCCGCTCGGAGGTGTCCCCGTGCCCGCGCGGAGACCCGGAGGAGCCACCTTGCGGGGAGTGGAGGGAGCTGCGGGGCCCTGACAGGCGGGGCCGCGGGAGAGGGGAAGTGTCCCGCGGACACGGTTCGCAGAGCTGTGGCTGCCGGGCGGTCGGGGACCCTGAGGGGCCGACCCAGCGCTGTGCCGGTGCCGCCAGGGCGCAGGACGGGTGGGGAGGTGGGGAGGGCAGCACTTGCTGGGTGCGGAGGGGCAGAGAGGGACGGTCCCCCCGTGCGGACCCGACGGGGGCAGGAGGGGGCCGGGGAAGGACCCTCGAGGCCGTGTGCGCTGGCAGAACTAGAACTCGGGCCGCCGTGTGGCTCCGCGGGGTCCAGGCCGTGTGGTCCGGCAGAGGAGGGAGGGTGCCGGATGCCCGGACGCCCCCACGTTGAACCACCCTCGCCCCTTCTTCCCGCACAGATATCAATGAGTGTTTAAGTATCAGTGCCCCGTGCCCTGTCGGGCAGACATGCATCAATACGGAGGGCTCCTACACGTGCCAGAAGAACGTGCCCAACTGTGGCCGTGGCTATCATCTCAACGAGGAGGGCACTCGCTGTGTTGGTTGGTATCACAAAGGGAAACCAGGCTGAAATCCACTCCTTTCTTAGGAGAGCTGAGCCCTGCGCGAAGCCATTTCTGTCCATCCCTTCTGGTTGTCCAGCACAGATCGCTGGCGTCCTGCCTGGCCCATGGCACTAGCACACCAGCCTGTCCTCTGGTGACAAAAGACAGGCGTTGGTAACCCGGTCCTGTCGAGTGGCCCCAACTTCACAAGTCTGCGGTCCCCATGGGACACTCCCCAGACCCCACAGCATCACTCTCGGTGCTTTGCCCATCGCCTCTGTGTTCCATGGCACTGGGGGCGGGTGGCTGCCCGGATCCCTGCCAGGGAGGGCGCCTTCCTCCCCAACACTCCCAAGATGTGGCCAGTGATGCCCCCCACGCCCCTGGGCATAAGGTCCCTGCCGGCTGCCAGAGAGGACCCCCGGGGTGGCGCTGTGTCCCTCGCGTGGCTCCGTAGGACAGGGCAGGCGCCAGACGTCAGCATCGTGCCTCTTTGCTTGCTCTGTGGCGGGTGGGCTAGAAACGGCCCCCAGAGGCTCTTCATGGGCTTTCTTTCTCCTTTCAAGATTTGGATGAGTGTGCGCCACCTGCCGAGCCCTGTGGGCAGGGGCACCGCTGCCTCAACACGCCCGGCAGCTTCCGCTGTGACTGCAAGGCCGGGTACTACTTTGATGGCATCAGCAGGACGTGTGTGGGTACGTGGTGGCTTTCGGCCTTGGGGGACCCGGACTGATACGGCCTGGCCTGGCCTGACCCTCCCTTCAGGCACTCCCAGGTGCAGGCAGCTGGGAGACCCTGTGCCAGCTGCCGCTCTGCAGCCCCCTCAGCGGGCGACCTCCAGCCAGGCCCTGGGTGAGCCTGTTTCCCCCCTGGTCCTAGACCTGAGTGTCTATCCCTGAGACATGAGCCCTGGTCTCCAAATGGCAGAAGTGTTACAGCCAGGCATGGTGATGCGAATCTGTAATCCCAGCCACTCAGGAGGCTGAGGCAGGAGAATCTCAAGTTTGAGGCCAGCATGGGGGATTTAGTGAGTGAGAACTCATCTCAAAATAAAAAGTGCTGGGGCTGTAGCTCAGGGTGGGTGGGTGGGGAGAGTGCTCACCTAGCACGTGTGAAGCTCTAGGCTGAGTCCCCAGGGCTACAAGAGAAAACAGCGATCTCCCAAAGTTGTACTTTGACTTCAGGGCCGCTGGGCTGGAGGGGTCAAGGGTCAGATCCAGGCCAGTCTGCTTCCCTGTCGCCCGCCTGTGTCTCCCGTGCCTCGTCGCAGTGGCCCCCTCCGCCTGGGGCCAGGTAGAGGGCCTGTGTAGGCCATTGTCCCACTGTGCCCTCCGTTCCAGACATCAACGAATGCCAGCGCTACCCCGGGCGCCTGTGCGGTCACAAGTGCGAGAACACACCGGGCTCGTACCACTGCAGCTGCTCCGCGGGCTTCCGGCTGTCGGTGGACGGCAGGTCGTGTGAAGGTGAGCGGGGCGAGGGCAGGCAGGGCGTCCAAGGAGGCCCTCCTCGCAGGCCGCGGGGGCGGGGCAAACGGCCCGGCAGTGGGGCCCGGCCTGTGAAGCGCGGCTCCCTAGGGACTCCCCTGCAGCCCAGTTGCTCTTGATAACATGTCTCCACGGTCATGAGGGATGTGGAAGCGACGCTGCTACATGGGTGACCTTGGGGACGCCCGGCCTCGGGTCCCCAGGGTCCTCATGGCGAGCGTGGCTTAGAGAGAAACTAAAGCCTGGCCTTGTAGGGGAGGAGTGACCGAGCTGTTCGGGCCCAGCAGCCTGTGAGGAGGCCGCGGTGTAGCCTGGTGTCCAGTTCGCTGAGGCCCCAGGCGGGGGCGTCGCAGGTGGCGGACACGGTGGGCAGAGCGGAAGACTCTGAGGGCACAGTGCCCTTCTGGAGTTGGGCCCATCCCCTCAGAGAGCGGAGATGGGCTCCTTGCCTTCCTGCGGTGACATGCCAAGGGCCGGGCCCTACGTGCTCGAGAAAGATGCTCCAGGCTGTTGAAGGGACCGTGTGAGCTTTCTCAGGCCGACATTTTGAGGGGGCTGGGTCCGGGCTGGGGTGCCACCTTGGACCAATACTGGCAGGCCAAGTCGGTCCGGCCTTGTGGGATGTGCGGCCTCTGTCTGCGGCACTGCGGGCCTGGCAGGTCACAGGCGCCCCGGGTGTGTCACAGCTTACACGGCCAGGGTGAGCACTTTGGATCAGTCTTAGCAGTTCCGCCTCACTGCCGTCACGGCCTGTTCTGTGCCATGCTGATGTCCCGTCCTCGGAGGGCAGATTCAAAACCCGAGAGGGTTTCACCTCTCAGTGAGCCGGCACAGGAGTGGGCTGTGCCAGGGTATGCCTGCCGGGCCTTAGCTCACCTAGAGGGTGGCTGGTGTGAAGGGGTTGTAGGTCCTGGGCTGCCCTGGGGTCTTAGAGGTATGGTCCCGACAAATGTGTTTGACAAGGGTCCTTTCAGGTTTGAATTCTAATCCAAGTCCTGCCATTTTTATGGCCTTTTGCAAAGAACCAACTCACATTCCTGGCTCTTTGGAGAACACTGGTATTAATTATTATACTAGTCCTGGCCACTCCAGATGTTCAAACCTGGGGGCACCCGGAGGGCTGGCAGGTGTACCGCGTCACTCCAGTAAGGATTTATTCAGCACTTGCCTGGGGTGTGCGGCAGGACTCACTCCCACGTCAGGGGGACCGTCTAGGATGTGACAGGAACCAGCTGGGCACAGGTGAGCAGGGCGATCAGTCTGCTGACACTACCTGGTGTGGTAGGACAACAGCAGCCATAGGCTATGGCAAAAGAACGTACATGGCTGGGTTCTAATAAAACTTTATTTATAAGGAAACAAGTGATGGGCCGCATCCACCCCATGGGGGACTGACCTCTGTGCCTGTGGGGGTGGAGAGAGAGCTCCGCCTGGGGTCTGCTGTGGGGGCGGGGGCTCCTCACGTCTGAGCAGGACCGGCCCTGTCTTCCAGACGTGAACGAGTGTCTCAGCAGCCCCTGCAGCCAGGAGTGCGCCAACGTGTATGGCTCCTACCAGTGCTACTGCCGCCGTGGCTACCAGCTCAGTGACATGGACGGCGTCACCTGTGAAGGTGAGGGTTCCCCTTGCTGCTGGGGAAAGGAGCTGGCTGTGCCTGTGCTGGGTGGCTGTCTGCAGTGAAGGCTGCCAGGGCTCCTCTGCACGAGACTGCCCTTGGGGACGCAGTGGCCTCAGGGCACGTGGCTGGGCCGTGAGGAAGGTCTCTGGCCACCACGTCCCTGGGCCCCAGCTCTGCCTCTGGCTTCTCAGAGCTCCTCCCTCACCCGGCCCAGTCTGAGACCCCTGTCGTGTGGGGCTGCTGGCAGACGCATCAGCGTGACACGCCACAAGTGGGAAACTCTACATATGACCTCACGTGATAAGCTGTACACAGAGAATGTGTGAGAAACGCAGGCACGAGAGGCTGGGTGGTGGCTCGGCAGTAGAGTGCTGGCCGACTTGTGCAAGACCCTGGGTTCAAGACCAGGAAGAAGAAAGCTCCTGCAGGGAACAAAGAACACTGAATCACCTTTAAATGATGGTGCACACCTGTTATCCCAGTGCTCCGGGAGGCTGAGGCAGGAGGATGGAAAGTTCCCGCCCCACGTGGGTAATTTAGCCACTTTGTGAGACTCTGCCTCAAAATAAAATTTTTTACAAGGGCTGGGAATATAGGTCAGTGTTAAGGCCCTGGGTTCAATTCCCAGTACTGGAAAATACGAAGAGTGCAAGCATACTAAAAATACCACTGGCGTGGTGGTGTACGCTTGTAATCCCAGCACTCAGAAGGCTGAGGCAGGAGAATTGCTATGAGCCTGAAACACATAGTGAGGCCCTGTGTCAAAAACAAAACAAAACAAACAAAAAACCAAACATCCACGCACACCTTCAGGCTATGTGGATAAGGTGAATCTGAAATGTAAATAAGTGTTGTGGTTGAACCTGAGTCCCATCCCCAAGACGTGTTGTTACGGCAGATATTCCTAAATGCAAATCCGACCCCATGTACTTCAGCTAAGGGCCTCCAGCCTCCCATCTCCTCTCTGGACCTCAGTTTCTCTCGTGACACGGCGGTCAGCCCCCAGGCCTCTGTCTGTGCCCTCCCCACCCACGTTGGCCCCTGGGGGCGTGGCCGCGGTCCTCACGGCCGGCCGAGGATGCTGAGGGCTGCCGTGCCATTGCAGACATTGATGAGTGCGCCCTGCCCACCGGGGGCCACATTTGCTCCTACCGCTGCATCAACGTCCCCGGAAGCTTCCAGTGCAGCTGCCCCTCCGCCGGCTACCGGCTGGCACCCAATGGCCGCAACTGCCAAGGTGAGTGTGGAGAGGCCTGGTCGCCCTGGCGAGTTCAGCCTCTGCTGGGGGAACCTGGTTCCAGACCGTGCTGCACCCCGGGGAGACTCACGCCCGCTCCCCGCGTCCCGGTTCTGGCACCTTGACCGGCCTGGAGCAGAGAGGGCCCTGGGGGATGGGGCGGGGTCAGGACGGAGTGGGCGGGGTGGAGCTTGCTTGGACAGCGGACCGCGACCGACCCCAGCAGTCATGGCGCCTGGAGCCCCGAGGCTTCGCCCAAGCTGCCCACCAGCGTCGCGGCGAGGCTGGCTGTGGTCCCTGTGGCCGAGGATGCGTGTGCGTCACGGGGGCAGCCCCCCCTGGGCTCCATGGTGGGAGCGGTGGGACCCGCAGCGGAGCCCCCCGCTTTTCTAAGCACTGGCTGGGGTCCGCCCTTGGTAACCGCTGCCCGTCCTGAGCCCTGTGGGTGCCGTCGTGTCCAGTCACGTGGAGGCGGCAGATCCGAGGCAGCGGGGGCTGTGGGTTCCAGGAGGGAGCAGAGCCGGCCCGGGTCAGACCGCACCCCTTTGTTTTGCTGTCCTGTGGGCCGGGCTCCCTCAGTGCAGCCGGGGCCCTGGCCGGAAGCAGCACACACATCCCCGAGCCCAGGCCCTCGAGATCCGGGAGCGGCGTTCTGCCATCTCTGAGAGGCCTTGGCACCTCTCAGCAGACGCCTCCCGGACTTGGTGGCGTCGGAGCCCCCGTGGGCTGCTCCGGGTGTCTGGGCTGGGTCCTCACCCCCAGGGCTCTCTCATTAGGGAACCGTAGGCCTGAGCGGGAGTCCCAGGTGTGGCCCCGAGTGCCACCTTCCTATTTCCTCCCCCGCCCGGACTCTGGCATCTGCAGACACCCCGGTTTCCCATCATCTCCCTTGCCCTGCTCTTTACCTTCTGATTTACACGCTGGTTTCCTCAAACCACTCCGTTCTTGCAGATATCGACGAGTGTGTGACCGGCATCCACAACTGCTCCGGCAACGAGACCTGCTTCAACATCCAGGGCGGCTTCCGCTGTCTGGCCTTCGAGTGCCCCGAGAACTACCGCCGCTCCGGAGACACGTAAGTCCCTTCCTGTCCGTGCCGGCCTTCCCGGGTGCTCAGGGCCGGGCGGGCGTTAGGTGAGCGTGACCTCCGTGCTGAGCCCCCTCGAGGGTCGCCTGAGCTGGTTCTCGGGCCCAAGGGCCCAGCTGCGGGTGCGTGCGGGGCCTCACACACGCTCCGTTCCCCTCCGTGCCTGTCGTGGCCTCCTGTGTCCGCGAGCGAGCGTCCCAGGCCTCGGCTTCCTCTCCTGTAGAAAGAACATGCCCTGGCTCACACAAACGGTGCTGGTGACTAGTGGCTGAGAGCCAGGAGCCCAGGGCGCTCGGGGCTTGTTACTAGCCAGAGCCCGTCACGGCCCCAGAGCTCCCAAAGCCACGTTCCATCCTGCCGGGTGGCTGTGGAGACTGCTCGGAAGAGCTTGTGTCCTAAACTCGGGACGATACGGCCCCATCCACTGTGAGCTCATGGTTCCTGGCCACCAAGTGTCCTTGGCATGTCCTTGGCTCCGTCCTGGGCTAGTCCTCCAGGTCACTTGACTCAGACAAGTTCCTTGGTGTTTTGAGGCCCCCCCATTCTCACCTATAGGACGGAGCAGGGATGTCTTCTTCTGTGTCCTCCTAGGGTCCCTGTGACTGTGGGCAGAGCCTCTTTCTGCCTGTTTTCCATAAAGCTCACCCTGGGCTCGGCTTGAGTGGGGTTGAGTGGGCACCCCGGGGCATGCCACCCTGCCAGGATTGCTGGGTAGAGGGACAGTGAGTCTCTGGCAGCCTCTGGTGTCCGGGCTTGAGAGGCCGTGTGGAAAGGGAAGCCCTGGTCTGGGGAGAAGGATGAATGACCTTCTGGTCCTGGCCCTTCTAAGAGCAGGGCCTTGTGTCCATCTTTGGGCCACCAAGGGCCCAGGACCTCTAACCAGGGCCGGTTGGGTGCAGTTCAGGACCACAGAGGCTTTGGCTCCTGTCACTGATGGGGAGGTAATGCCAGTGGGTGTAGGCCACCGACCGAGGGGCCAGGCGAGGAGGCCTGGGCCGCGGACTGCAGGCTCCTGTCTCACAGCCCTCGTTCCTCACTGAAGCCTGCACCCTCTCAAGCGCTTACTGTTTGACCCACGGAAGGCAGTGTTTAAAGTCTAGAGGAGCTGCCTGTTAGATCAGCGCCCAGCGAGGGCGGTCTGTTCCAGAGCCCAGGAGGAAGGTGTGAAAGTCGCTCTCTGCCCCTGTGTCTTCCGGCCCCTCTGTCCCCGGCGTGGCCTGCTTCTGCCCGGGTGGTGTCCCCAGCAGCCGAGGGGCGATCGGTGGGCCAGCAAACCAGGTGGCAAACCACGGGTGGAGCCCGGCTGCCCATGGCTGTCAGTGACCAGGCCTGGGGCTGGGCACATGAGACGTTCTCTTCATACCTGATAACTCAGGGTCGTGACAGCCGCTACTTCCAGTGGGAAAGGGACACAAGTGTCCCCCTCTGGCAGCGGAGCATGGAGTCCTCGGTGGCTTCTGTCCAGGTTCTGGGCTTCTCCCCAGAATGAGAAGCACGTGATGGTTGGGGAAACAGTCAGGGTTGATGCGCGCTCCAGACGGCCTGTGTGTCCAGCCGCCTGTCCCCTTCGCGGCCTTCAGGGCTGCGGAGCTCTACTCGGAAGTGCCTCTTGATCATCACAGAACTTGGGGTGCCGAGGTCGAATGTGTTGAACTGCAAAATTGGGGCACGTTGTCCTGGAACACACGGTGCTATGAGGGGACTCGGCTGTGGCAGCCAGGAGCCTGGCCCGGGGGTGCTGAGTCTCGGGTTCGGCAGCGACAGCCCAGCTCCGATCTCTGACGAAAACTTCAGTGCCGTTCCCAGGCTGGCAGCAGTTTTCCAAAGGCAGTAGCTGTGGTTTGAGTGTTGTTTCAGTAAGTTGGGGGCACTGGGACAAGGTCTCTGACGTGAGGACTGACCGGGAAAATCAAGGGCCAGTTTGTGCACAGCGAGCTTTTATGGGGCACACAGTACGGGTGCAGTGCAGGAATAAAGCTGGGGGGACCCGCCATCTGCCCTGTGGGCGAGTCCTGGTGTCTGTGGACCGGGTGGATTCTCTACCGTCGTGGGCTGCCGAGGAGGGAAGCGTGTCCAGCTTCTGGTGTGGGATGGTTGTCGCTGCCGCTGTGCCAGGACCTTGCACACACCTCCAATCCTTCTCCCCCATATAGCAGCTGTGTTACATCCCCCCCCCCCAGGCCTCACCTCTGGGAAAGTGGTCTGACAGGATGGAGACTTTAGCGCCACCTGCTGGCCAGACCCTCCCTCCTAGGCCATTCCTGAGGCAGGGTGTGTGGGCGTCTGTGAACAAATCAAGGGTGGTCTGTCTTCTCATGGGTAGCCCAGGGACACCACTGGGGGCGGGAAATGTGCTGGGGAAGGCGGCCTCTGTGCGCAGCGGGTCACACGGCCCCTAGAGGAGCAGTCCGGGGACTCCAGCTGCTTGTACCGGCTCCCCATGGAGGTGCTCAGAGGCCTCTATCTTGGGGACGTCTCCTGGGCCCAGGAACAGCCCTGTGTGGTCTGGACCTAAGTGGCTTGGAGGTGGCTGTCCCTCAGCAGTGCTGTGCCCACTTACCCTTCCGCCCCTGGCTCCAGCTCCCTCTTGGGTCCCCCACTGCCGTGCACCCCATTCCCGAGGCTGTTCAATCTAGGAGTCCGAGAGGTACATGGACAAGTAAATGAAAGGCTTCTTGTCACTCCTCTGAAGAGTCTGTAAACAGGATGGAAACAAGTCTAACTGAGATCTAGAAATTTTAAAAGCCAGGAAAGGGATGTGGTGGAAGACCAGGAGAGGAGACACGTCAACCAGAATATCCAAACACAGTTAAGATGCAGAGCTTCCTGGCGGTGCTTAGCCAAGTCCGAAGCAGCTTCACACAGTGGCTTTGGTTCTTAAATTCCTGTCATAATTCCTTCAGAATGTTCTGGATACAGGAGAAACGTACTTCCTGTTACCATCTTGCCACAGGAAGTTAGGCCCTGTTACAGGAAGTTAGAACCAATCTTTACCTTAGCCCAAGAAGATAGTTGCTGTCCCCATCTTGACACAGGAGCTAGATCCTGTCTCCTGTCCTGTCTGCCATCTCTACCTCAGAAAGTTAGGTCTTGTCTCTTTATGACAGAAAGTTAGATGCTGTCCCCACCCTGTCACAGGAAGTTAGAACCTGTCGCTATCCTGCCATGGGTAATTTGATTCTGTCATAGGAAATTAGAACCTACCTTCCTTTCCATTCTGAGCCCTGAGCTGGCTCCGTGGACAGAGACAGAACACAGGGCCCGGAGCCCAAAGTTTACTGACCAAGAATGAGGGCACTGACTTCGCTACCTACACGGGGACCTGTATCCCTTCCTCCCTTTGTGACCTCGGGAGTGCTCTTCTTCTCGGAGGCTGTTTCCTTATGGAAGCCACCATGATGAGTGCTGGTACTGATCCCCCTAGAGAGTGCCCGACGGGGCACAGCTTGGCACGCGGTACATGGCTGCGAGTGGTGTTGATCCCTTTGGCAGTCGGCGGTGAGACCCACCCAGGGCCGTTGTTTGGGCGAGGAGCCGGGAGCTTGGACGCCCCTCAGAGGGCAGGGTGTACCTGCTGGGCGCACCGGGGTGGGCTCGGCTGTGAGAAGGGACACACCTCGCCCTGGGTGCAGCCCTTGGCCCACAGCCGCCAGCGCCCCCTGAGGGTGTTGCGAGAGGCTGGTGCCTGAGTCAGCGGTGGCCCGGAGGCCCCCCGCGCCCCCCCAGGTGAGTGAGGGGTGCTTGCCCCCGCTTGCCCGCTCTGTGGCTTCTCTGCTTGCTGGACTCACCCTGACGCTCTTCTGTCTCCGTGTCCACTTGTCTTGCAGCCGCTGCGAGCGCTTGCCTTGCCAGGAGAGCCTGGAGTGCCCCACGCTGCCTCTGAGAATAACCCACCACCACCTGTCTTTCCCCACCAACATCCAAGTGCCCGCGGTGGTGTTCCGCATGGGCCCCTCCAGCACCGTCCCCGGGGACAGCATGCACCTGGCCATCACCAGTGGCAATGAGGACGGGTTTTTCACCACTCGGAAGGTGAGCCCCCACAGCGGGGTGGTGGCCCTCGCCAAGCCCATCCCCGAGCCCAGGGACTTGCTCCTGACCGTCAAGATGGACCTGCATCGCCACGGCACCGTCAGCTCCTTTGTGGCCAAGCTTTACGTCTTTGTGTCCGCAGAGCTCTGAGCACTCGCTTGGCCTTGGGCGCCCCCTGTCGCTTTCCTGCCCCTCCTCGGGATTCTAATAAAGCCTCCACAGTGGCCCGCACCGCATGCTCGCGTGCCTTGGTTTTATTGGGTGTGCTCGGCGGTCTGTGTGTTTGTCTCCCGGCGGGGGGCGGAGCCTCCTGGGTGGCCCTCGGATTTCCCGGTGGACGCGCTCTTGGGGTCTTGTGGACCGAGCCCAGGCCATGGGCCTCTGGAAGCCCAGAAAGGGGGGGTGTTGGTGGCTCGTAGCTGGTGACCTCTGTCTTCTCGTCGTACGCTGAACCCTAAGGAGAAAGGGGATCGGGGCCCACTGGGCTCAGCGCCCCTCGTTTTTCACATGTGGAAGCTGAGACCCCGAGAGGCAGGAGCACTTGGTGGCCCGGCTTGGTCCCTGGCTCTGTCACCCAGACTGAGCAGCTGGCCGAGACACGGAAGCCATAGCCCAGGGTTCTAGGAGAGGCCTGACCCTGGCACTGCCTACTGTCTTGGGAGGGAAGCCCTTGTTTTGGGAGTCGGTCACCTCGGAGGGGACCCCAGCGTCAGGCCCACAGGAGGAGAGACTCTGTGACTGTTATATTTTCCTGCCCACTCTGGGCCGTGGGCTTTCTGAGGGCAGATTGTGTCTGGTCTATTTCTGCGTCTTCAGTGTCTTTGGGACATTTGGCCTGAAGAAGAAGCGTGGTGGATAACTAAGTGGACGCTGGGTGGATAGATGGTGGATGGATGGGTGGGTAGGCGGATGCATAGTATTTTCAAGGCTTAGTCCAACTGTAGGTTTTTCTGTGAATCCCGTCAAGCCCAGGAGGGCCTCAGTTTGTTTGATCATGTGCCATCGTGCTTCCGATGATTCCGGCCAAGAAGAGCACTTGGTTCTGTGTGCGCAGGAGAGTAAAGATGGGGGAGGGCCCCCGGGCACAGAGGCACCCAGCGCCCACACAGCCGGCCTGACCCCGCTGCCCTGTGCCTGCACTTGCCTTTTTAGAGGTGCTCCTTCTCTCTGAAGGTGGCTGTTCTGTGTTGGGACCACTGAGGTTTTTCTGGTGGGGGCTGTGAGCCTGATGTGGGGAGCAGTGTCCGAATGACCCGGATACTGTCGTCTGCCCTGCGGCTCCTCGGGGTTACAGAGCCGTGTTCCCTGCTTGTGAGACCGAGAAGCCAGACAGTGCAGAGAATCCGGGCAGGCAGGAACGTGAGTCCCCCCCTCCCCGGTGCCACCAGCCAGCTCTGGGCCACCGAGCGGCCCCCCCAGAGCCTCCCCCGCCTCCTGCGCCTGCTGTGACCTAACTTAGCGGGGGTGCCAGGGAGGGCACCGTCTGTTCCTTCACAGAAGGTCCCCGATGCTTCTTCGGTTCTTGGTTTGTCTGGGGTGCAGGCTCTGAGAGCCTGGGTGTGTTCAAGGTCACACACGTGTCCGGCTACCTCCGCTTCTGGCTGTCACTGGAGTAAACCAGCCCCCAAGGGGCAGGGCAGAAACAATGCTCGCTGCTGCGGTAAGGACCACGGTGGTAACCGTGGCAGCTGACATCGAGAAGGTGCGTAGTGTGCACAGGAGCCCGGCCTCACAGCAGCCCTGGGGGGACGGTGTCATTTCCCCCTTTCACAGCCAGAATGTGGAGGCTCAGAGAGGTTGCGCTGCCCCGAATTCTACTTCCGTCTCGGGTGAAGTCGCCGTCCAAGGCCCCGCACCCTGCCCCGGGCCTGGCCCCGAGCGTCCCCGCCCCGTGTGTGGGAGTGGGCGGGAAGAGGGGCCATTCCTGGGTTTGGACTGCACCTCGGGGTACAAGTCCCCACCCAGCCACCCGCCAGCCCAGAGCACGATACTTCATCCGCTAGCAGAGGGCGAGAGCTGCGAGGGGCCGGGAATGGGGTGTGGACCCCGCAGCCCTGAGCCTGGGAGACGCGGCTCCTCAGATCCAGACCCCAAACACTTGCGACAGGTAGAGAGAAAATAAAAACCCACTGGAGACGTTTCCAGGTGAGCAAAGCACCCCCGAGCATCCCCGAGAGACAGTGCACACTCACCCGGGTGATGTTGGCGCCTGTGCAGGAGCGGACAGCGGGGAGCAGAGACCCCCAAACAGCCCAAGGGCACCCCGAGAGAGCGGAGCCAGCTCAGAAACAGCTTCAGACCTGAGCAGTGTCCTGCTCCGTCCAGGGCCGGAGATTCACGAGCCCATGCAGGGACCGGAGGGGCCGGAGCATCGTCAGCCTGGGGAACTCAGACCCGGAGCCGTCACTGGGCCCCCCTCCGGGGAGAGCTGCCAGAAGCAGAATGGGCAGTTGAGCAGGAAGGAGACAGTGACCCTACCGAGGAGGACGGCCCAGAAATGGTAGGGAGGTACCAGGCAGTGAGCTAGCGGTGTAGCGGGCTGGGGAGCCGCCCGGTCAACAGCCACTGTGAACCCTACTCTTCCCAGAACCCCCAGAGAACTACGATGATCGACCCCAAAGCGTCAAGATGGAGTTCTTTCAGTTTCTCCAATGAGAAACGCCACAAAGTGGGTGACTCACAAATAACAGAGACCCACTGGGTCATAGCTGAGAGGCCGGGAGTCCAAAGCCAAGGTGTCATCGGGGCTGTGCTCCCTCAAGCCTGTCAGAGGAACCCCTTCCCACTGGGTAACCCCCTTCCGGTCAGGAAGCCCCATCCCTTTCGGGGCACTGCTTTCCTGTGGGTGAATACCTTTTCCCGGCTTCTGGCAGCTCCTGAGAGACCTCTGGCATTCCTTGGCGTCAGTGGTACCGCTCCTGTCCCTGCCTCCACTGTCACCTGGCATTTCCAGTGTGCCCCTGTCTCTGGAGCCCTCTCCTGCTAAGGACACCTGTCGTACTGGATTGGGGGCCGCACTGCTCCACTGTGAGCTCGTCTTAACCAGTCAGATCTGTAGTGACTTTCTTCCAGCTACGTTCCCTTCAGAGGTCTTAGGGGTGGCCACTGACACTTTAACCCCAAGGCCTCTAAATGTGACTGTGTGCAGAGACTGGGCCTTCGAGGAAGTCAGGTTAAAAAATGAGGTCCTGGGAGTGGGCCCTAACCCCTCTTGATGGGAGACTTTATCCGAAGAGGACTCTGGGAAAGATCATGGGAATCGCATGAGAAGGAAGACAGAGGGATGAGAGAGGGAGCAAAGGAGAAAGAGAGGGGCCTTTTCTGGAAATGGACCCTCCCAGCACCATGACCTTGGGCTTCCGGTCTCCAGAGACAACACAGTGTGGTATTTCAATTCAACAAGGTTGTGCTGTTCTTTTATGGCTGGACTAGCAAACCAATGCACAGCACTATCACAAGAAAAAAGAAAGGCCAGAGCAGTAGCCCTCTGGGTAATGAAAGCAGCCCATAGAAGGATCAATAATCTACTGTCCTATCTAGAAACAAACCACAGTGGTTTTTCTTTGTTTGTTTGTTTGTTTTGAGACAGGGACTCACTATGCAGTTCAGGTGGTCCTTGAACTCACTGCGTAGCCCAAGCTGGTCTTGAACTCTTGGCAGTCCTCCTGCCTCAGCCTCCCTAGTGCTGAGATTTCAGGCGGGCACCGCCATGCCTGGCTAAAAACACGAGTGTTAAAATGATCCAGATACGGAAGAAAATGTAAGTTAGGATTTAGGAAAAACTGAGACAAGATAATGGACTTGAAGCGCTTCAGAAACAGTGAGTAAACTGGAAGGACACAAAAGATGGTAAATGCTTAAGAGAAAGAGAAGCTGAAAGGAACAATTTTTTAAAAATTAAAATAGAAATAAAATAAAATGTGCGAGGCTGACCCAACATACAGATAGTGGGTGTCGGTGAAGGGGAAACTCAAATCACGAAGTGGGGAGAGTGTCAGGGACTACGAATGACAATGCAGAAAAACTTCCTGTCAGCTAAAAAACAAGACAGATTGGAAATTCTATATCAAAGAATATACCAGATACCAGAAAATAGCTGTCAGCGCACAACCAACACCAGGACATATGACTGTAAATTAACGAACCTTAGAGAAAAGGGGGGAAGACACATTATGGACATCTTGACAAATACTGGGGGGGGCGGGTCTCAGGCCAGAGATTTAGCTCAATGGTTCCGGTGCCTGCCTAGCAAGCACAAGGTCCCTGGTTTGATCCTCAGTAGCCCCATACAACAATACCGGGCATGGTGGCCATGCCCACCAGCAATCAGTACCACAGACCACAAATGCCGGGCGTGGTAGCTCAAGCCTGTCATCCCAGCACTCGGGAGGCAGAGGCAGGAGAATTGCTGAGTTCGAGGCTTGCCTGGGCTACATAGTGAGCTCAGGGCCAGCCTGAGCTACAAAGTGAGACCCAGTCTCAAAAAAAACAAACAACAAACTAGGGGGTCTTTCAGGGATAAATATAGTGTCCTCAGACTTTCTGACAATCTACCAAAGAATGATAAAATATGTTTAGGATACTCAAAAAAGGAAATGTAAGCTGATGCTTTTATTTCCAGCAAAACTGACTTTTATGCAGGAAGAGCACAGCGATTGTGAACACAGGGTTTCTTGGAGAATTACAGCGAAGTGACTGTAATGAGGGAGACAGTATGAACGGCTAGGTAGTTCAGAGGATGGAGATATAGTATTAAGTGAAAAGTATCAGGGAAATTATTTTTAGTGATTGTGGTGGTGATGGTTATTTTACTTTATCGACTTCTGATACAAAAATCTCACCATAGGGCTGGAGGATTAGCTCAGCGGTTCCGGCACCTGCCTTGCAAAAGCAAGGTCTTGAGTTCGATCTCCGGTGACCACATACAATGTTAGGCGTGGAGACTCACGCCCACCAGCAATCAATGCCACATACCACAGTGCCGGGCGTGGTGACTCACGCCTGTCATCCCAGCACTCGGGAGGCAGAAACAGGAGGATTGCTGAGTTCAAGGCTTGCCTGGGCTACATAGTGAGCTCAGAGCCAGCCTGAACTACAAAGCGAGACCCTGTCTCAAAACAAAACAAAACAAAAAAAAAACAAAAAAAATTCACCATGTAGTTCAGGCTGGTCTTTTCACTGTGTAGCCCAGGATGGCCTCAGACTTGAAGGTGATCCTCCTGCCTCAGCCTCCCGACTACTGGGACCGCAGGCATGCACCACAATGCCTGGCTAATGATGGGGCAATTTTAGTATTGCTGTTATAAGGCTACGTGTGTAAGAGTGGGATAAACTAAATGAGTAATTATGAGATGCTCTACTAGCCCCTGTGTCTTGGAGAACCGGGACTTAAACAGGGAACAAAGATGATTTTTGTGCGATATGAAAAAGACTAAGTAAAAAACCATGTCATCTTTGTTTTGAATTGGAAATCTCAGCATGAGCTCACGATGCATTTTATTTTTAAAATGTCTACCAAAGAGGCCTAGAAACAGTGAGTGCTTCCAGCACTCAGCCCCACTTGTATCCAGATTGTGATCTTAAAATACCATTTTAAAAACAACCACAGAAGAAATATCGGATCTAGGACTTCTTGGAGAAATGAGTGATTCCAGTTCTAGGGCAGTAAAAGTTTAAGAGGTGGCTCACGCCTGTCATCCCAGGGAGGCAGAGGCAGGAGCATTGGTGAGTTCGAGGCTTGCCTGGGCTACAGAGTGAGCTCAGGGCCAGCCTGAACTACAAAGCAAGACCCTGTCTCAAAAAAAAAAAAAGTTTAAGAGACGACTGAACGTCTTGTCATCAAATAACCCAAAGCTCTGAAGGGCGGTGAGTCCCAGAGGAAACGACATTTTCCCTTTGGCCAAAAAATGGGGAAAAAAACCCCCACAACAACAACTGCGTTCCAACAAAGAGCAACAACCACACCAGTGGGCGGAATCTCTTCGTCTTGGTTTAAGTTATGAATTCATACCAGTTTTTTTTTTTTTACTAAGTATTTGGGGGGGTGGCACCAGTGATCAAACTTGGGACCTTGTGCTTACAAAGGCAGGCCCTGGAAGCACTGAGCTAAATCACCTGCCGCACACTGGTATTTTTTAAAAGATCATTTGGAAGCCAGTATGGCGGTGCAGCCTGTGATTCCAGCCCTCAGGAGGCTGAGAATCGTCAGAGTTGGACGCAAAACCCTGTCTCCATTGAAGCAAACCAACAAGGAAATAAAGAGAAAAAATCATTTGGGAAGAACGACAGGAACCCAGGTAGCTTGTCACCCTGCAAACTGGCAAATCCAACGCGGGTGCCTGCTGGCATCCACGCAGCAGCGGCGAGGGAGGGGGGCGTCTCTCTCCCGAAATGTCCCAACCTAGAAAAGCACAGACAAGAAAGAGATCGTTAGCATTTTGCTGGCCTCGGTGAGCTAGTGCGGGCATCATAGACAGACAGACGCAGGCCGAAGTCTCCCCGAAGGGGCCAGGCCTGTGTCAGACCCAGAAGCCAAAGTGCGGGAGTCACAGGGCAGAGCGGCACCCTGAGCCACGCTCCAGCCACCCAGCAGTCACGTCCCGGCCACAGGACACCACAGCCCCCGGGAGCCGGGCGCCCAGGACGGCGGCGGGAGGAGGCAGTGATGGGCGGCGCCGCGCCGCGTGGGGAAGCCCGGAGGAGGCCGCTGTGGGCTCGTGTGGCTGAGGCTGGGCTCGGCTCTGGGCGCACATCCTCGCGCCCGCGGCCCTCGCTGGCCCCCTGCCCAGCGTCCGTGCTCCTAGCGCCCGGTGGCACTCACGCCGTGGGGGGAGAGCGCGGCCATTGGCGAGCAGTGAGCGGGTACGTTCGGCACTCCTAGCCCCCGGCGCTCAGTCGGTACAGTTGGCAGATCCGCAAGCTGTGCCTGCTCGCAGTGGGGCATCTCGAGGGCATCTCCCGTGTCCCCGCCGAGCAGCGGGCTGCAGAAGCCACCCCCGTGCCCCGGGGGCGTCCGCGCCGAGAGCGAGCGGGTCCTGGCCCCCCTCAGCCTCCCGCGCTGTGGCCCCGCAGGCCCCGCCAGGAGAAGACCGACACCGTGCGCTGCATCAAGTCCTGCCGCCCGGGCGACGCGGCCTGCGTGCGGGACCCCGTGCACACCATCTCCCACACCGTCGTCCCGCTGCCCACCTTCCGCGAGTTCTCCCGGCCTGAAGGTGAGCGGGCAGGGAGGGTCCCGGGCCCAGCGGGCTCCCGCTGCTCGAGCTGCCGGTGCGGCGAGGTCGAGGGCTGACGCCACCTGCAAAGCCCTTCGGTGCTGACTCTGTGACCTTCGTGGCGGCGCAGGTGGGGGGGACCCCGGGAGAGCGGGGAGGGGGCGGGCTGCCCAAGCTGCGGGGGTCACGGCCGCGGGGGTCAGCGGTGAGCGGCTGGGTGGGCATCGGAGGGCTAAGCGCATTGCTCCGGCTGCAGCGGCAGCTGCTTGGCAAAGGGGTGGGACAGTAGGGCCTGCCGTGGGGTGGGGGCCCCACTCAGCCCTGAGGGGGCCTCGAAAGGTTGCGGCTGGTGAGGTTTGCACGCTGCAGCTTCCTGCGGGGCGTGCGGGACTGGAAGCGGGGCGCCTGCATGTCCTCTGCCGGGTCTCCAGGAGCTTCTGAGGCGCTGTGTAGACATGTTACCTCCACCCGCCTCCCAGGACAGAGGAGAGGCTGCGTGCCCGGCAGCAGTGCCCGGCAGCAGTGGCCGTGGATGCAGCCCCACTCGATATACCTCAGCACTGGGGCGTGCAGATGTGTGTGAGGGTCGGGGCTTCCCGGCCGCGCCCTTCCGCTGTGGAGTCCCCTATGTGGCCTCCGAAGGGCTCCCCTCACTAGGCCACAGTGGCAAGAGGCACCCTCCGGGGCGGATGCACAGCAGAGCTGCCCAGCACAGTGCGCCATGCTAAGGTGCCAGGGCCGTCCGCGGCAGTAGAGCAGGCGGAGAGCCCCCAGGACGCGGCAGCCCGGCCTGACTCCCCTCGGCTCATTCCTCCAGAGAATTAAAAGCCCAGAATCTCCCTAGGGGCCACAGCCTTGGGTTGGAGGAATCACATAGTGGTGTTTGCCTTGTGCAAAGTGATGGGTTTCACCAAACCACAGCTGATCCTTCCCAACCCCCAGTGCAGGCCTTGTGGGCTCCCGGCCGCGGCTGGTGTGGTGGCTGGTCACCCACAGGAAGCTGGGCGCAGACCGAGACACCTTGGGACCAGGAAATCCAGACCTTGACCTTTACCCCCGCAAGGTCCCAGAAGGCCAGCCGAGTACCTCCTTCTCTTTACAGATGAAGAAACTGAGGCCCAGGGATCTTCCACAGCAAGATGGCGCTGAGCCAGGGTGTAATCTGGGGCCCACGAGGCCCAGAGCAGAGCAGTTTAGTCTGCTGCACAGTCAGGGCTTTGCAAGACACACCAGCCTCGCTGCCCGTGGCCCAGCTGAGGGGTGGCTGGGCCGAGCCAGGGCCCTGAGCCGGGAGCCAGGGCCTCTGGCCTTGCCCTGCCTCCCACCTCCGGCCCCTCCCCAGCTTCATAGATAATCACAGCTCCCCTCCAGGAGCGTCTCAGCCCAGGCCTGCTGCTGACGGCTCTGTGACCTCAGGGCAGACGTCAGTTTCCCCTGATACAACAGAGATGGGGGCCCCACCCCAAAGTCACAGGGGTCCGTCTCTTCAGTGGCATTGTCTCGCGTCTGGTCCTCACTAGGGGGTGGGTTCCGGGTGGCCCGGGCCAGCGCCCCAGCGCCCCACTGCTCCATGGCCCGCCTCTCCCGGCAGAGATCATCTTCCTGCGGGCCGTCACGCCGCTCTACCCGGCCAGCCAGGCTGACATCATCTTTGACATCACGGAGGGAAACCTTCGGGACTCCTTCGACATCATCAAACGCTACATGGATGGCATGACTGTGGGTGAGTGCCCCGTCGCCACGGCTCCCAAGTGTACCCAGGCCCGCAGGCCTGTGCCGAGGGTCTGAGTCCCCTTCCCAGGTCTGGTCCCTCCTGTCCTTCAGGGGCCGGTGGAGCCTGACCGAGGTCTGCCCTGGCCGTATCCGGGCCAGAGTGTTAAACCCACTCACATCCGCAGGTGTGATTTCAAAGGCTGTCCTGTGAGAGGCAGGGCTCACGGCTGGGACAAGGACAGTTAAGGGGCACCTCTGTGCAGAGGGCACTGGGCAGGAGACCTGGGTGCCCTCTGACTCCCACCTGACGTGCTATATGGGCAGGTTTCTTGCCAGTTCCTCCCTTGAACTATTACTGTCTAAAGAAATTTTTTTTTTTTTTGAGACAGGGTCTCACTTTTGTAGTTCAGGCTGGCCCTGAGCTCACTATGGAGCCCAGACAAGTCTCAAACTCAGGAATCCTCCTGCCTCTGCCTCCCGAGTGCTGGGATGACAGGCGTGAGCCACCACGCCCGGCACTGTGGGGTGTGGTACTGATTGCTGGTGGGCGTGAGTCACCACGCCCAGCATTGTTGTATGTGGTTACTGGATCGAACTCAGGACCTTGCCCTTGTGAGGCAGGTGCCGGAACCACTGAACTAAATTTCCGGCCTTGTCTAAAGAACTTTTACCCACGGGGAAAGAAAACAGCCACATCTGCCACTATGAACTTGGGTTTATATTCTGGCAGCGGAGCAACAGCAGGACAGTCCCTCCCCTCCCCTGGGCCTCAGTGTCCCCACCGTGCGTCCTGGGCAGTCAGCTTTGTCTTCTTTCCCGGGGCCCTGGATGCTGCTTAGCCAGAGTGGAGATATTTGGAACATGGCCTCCAGGTGGCGCTGTTGGACCTCAGAACTTTCACCCCGGCAGGCCAAACTGGACGACGGTTGTTACACTGGCAGCTGGAGAAAGGGGATCGTTATTCGCCTGTTGCCAAAGAGCCATTTCTAGTGACTTTACAAGCTCTTAAATGGGTTTGCATGTTGTAAACACCGCTGAGTCATTGGGGGCTCCCTGCCGCCAGCTGCCTCCTCCGCTTGCTGGCAGCAGGAATAATTAGTTAATTACAATTAATGGGGCATCAGCTCTCACTGGGATCCCAGGGGAAGGGACACGCTCAGCGCCAGCAGCCGTAACATGTGCCGCTTGCCCCCGAGTCAGTACCCACGCTGGGGCTGTTTCCCTTGAGGGAAATGAAAGCTTAGAGAAAGGGATGCCAAGGGGCCCTTTGCCCTGCGCCGGGGACTGGGAGGGTGGGACACGGGCTGAGGGTCTGTCCTGCCCTGCTGGCCTGCAGAAGTCTGCTGCGCTCCTGCCCTGGGCCTGGCGGCAGTGTGCCCGTGACTGGCCCGGACCCTGCCTGGCACCATTGCCAACGCCTTCGGAATCCTAGAACCTTCCGATTTGCTCCTTCACCCTCTGATTTCTGCGCCTTTCCCGGCCCCACCTGGCACAGGCTGGCCTTGCACATTCGGAGGGCACAAACATAGCAGCTCCTGCCGTCAGCCCTAGGAGAGCAGGGCTGCTGCGGCTCTGTCGTCCTGGGCTTTCTTGGGGGCAGGTCCCTTGCTGCGTTTTGCACCCTTCCTTCCCGGTGAAATCCTCCCAGGGGTGACAGGACCAGGAGGCGCAGGCCGGGAGCGGCAGAAGGGCACCCTGGGGGCTTCCGCTTCTCAGCTTCGCGACCCTGGCACGGAGAACCCGGCATCTCCTGGAGCGGGTGGCTCCCGGCCCATGCTTCTTATCGAAGGGAAACCGAAGCCCAGAGCGAGGAGGGGTCTTCTCTAGTGGCCCGTGGCCGCAGCAGGCCCAGAGCCCCGAGGACATGTGTGGGAGGCGGTGGCTTCCTGGGAACGGCACGCGGGTTGCCGTGTCTCCATGGTGGGGCCCGGCCTTCCGAACGCTGGGCTGCGGCTGCCAGGTGCTGCGTTGCTGGGCCTTAGAGCTTCCTCCTCCCACACGTGTCCCCGGGATGTCCCGCCCGGTCCCCGTGTCCCCTCCCAGTGGAACTGGGGACTAGACTGGGCAGGTGCTGTGAGGGGCAAATGTTTCTAGCTGTGTCCTCCCCTCTGAACATCACCCCGGCTGCCGCCCCTCCTGCCTTCTCACCTGGCTCCTTCTGCCCGGGGCCTCGCCCTGTCCACGGGGCCATGAGGTTTCTCTCGCTGGACCCGATTCCAGAGTGAATCCGCCCTGGGCACGGGCTTGAACCCTCATGGCTTCTCCCCCTTCCTGCGGATCCTGGCAAAGCCACCCCGGATGAGGTCTGAGCCTGTGCCTTGTGGCCTGGGGGGCTCTGGAGCCCCGTGCAACTCTGTGCCACCTGTGGCACACCTACAGGGCACCCGCCAGTGTGTGGTGCCCCTCGAACACCGCTGCTCTGGCCACACAGTGGACAGACACCGGCACCAGGCTTGACTTCTTTTTCTGCCTGTGGCCTACGAGATCCTGGGGCTGTGCTAAACTCACAGCTGATCGCAAAGCAGCTGGGCTGTCGCCAACTGACCACTGCTCGGTCACCAGAGGATTCTTGGAGGAGGAGATACTGGTGGTACCACTGTGGTCAGTTAGCCACAGAGGTGTGAGGACCACGGTTAGACCCGGGCCACTGTTCCCAGGCCTCCGTCCCTGAGAGGCCAGCGCGAAGCCCCGCTGGCCTGTGCTCTACCCCGGCTGGTGTCTACACCTCCAGCATCTCTCCACAGCTGTAAAGACTTCTGCATCCAGGAGGTCAAGAGAGAGGTTCAAAGTGCTGCCGCGCCTGGGAAGGGAGGGGTCCTGGACTCTGCCCTGCGGGGTGCTGCTGCCCGGGCTGTCCCTGCCCCTTCCCTAGAGCCCCTCAGAACCCGAGCCCTGCTCTTTCCCTAAGGGCAGGCGCTGGGCCGTGAGATAGGAGGGGCCCCCGGGCTGGCCGGGTCAGGCTGGCCGGAGTTGCGCTTTAATAACAGGCGCCTTCAAGACTCAGGCCAGGCTTTTCTGGGTGAGCCCTGTGGGCTGATTTAACTGGCCGTGGGTGTGCGTGCGGGTGTGTAGGTGGGTCTGTGAACGCGTGGAGGGTGTGTGAATCCACATGGTCTGTGACCTCCAAGCTGCTCGGACAGAACATGGCCGCGTGTCTCCAGCCTAAGGCTCCCTCGGGGCCAGGCATGGAATCAGGACTCTTGTGAGTACACTCTGGACTTGCCCGGTGCCACCCTGAGCGTGCGGCATTAGGTCCTCACACAGCCTCACGCGACAGCCGCCTGGGTTGGCATCGCCTTTACAGAGGGAAACACAGTGACTGGCTGGACCCGGTGGTGCACACCTGCAGTTCCAGCACTGTGGGAGGCTGAGGCAGGAAGACTGTAAGTTCAGACCCAGCCTGGGCAGTTGAAGCACTCAGCAGGCCCTTCTCAAAATAAAACACGAAGAAACAAAGGCTGGGGATACAGCTCAGTGTTAGGCCCTGGGTTCAAATCTCAGTAATGGGGGGTGCTGGCCATGGATCCCGCCGTCAGTAAGCCAAGTGGTTAGCAGTATGTTCTCGACCCTTCTCAAGCTCCCATGCCCCCAGGTGGCACATGGGCACAGCTGCTGCAGGGCACCCCAGGAAGTGGGAGGGCACAGTCCTCAGCTCCAGACACGGAGCGGCTGTTGGACTGAAGGATGTCATCCCGGGGCTGGGAGGCTGAGGCAGGAGGATTAAAAGCTCAAGGCTCGCCTGGGTAACTTAGCAACTTAGACTCTGTCTCAAAACAGAAAATAGGAAAGGGCTGGGGATATAGCTCAGTGCAAAAGCCCTTAGTTTAGTCCCCAGCCATGGGGTGGGGAGGGGGAGAAAGTAGAGGAAGAAAAGGAAAAACGAAAAGAAAAAATGGCCACTGAAACTTCAGAAAATGGGACTCAACAGCTCAGGGGTCCAGTATTGCCTGAGCCCGACGTGGAACCTGAACCGACCCTGTGTGGGTGTGCCCTCTTCACGTGATCGGCACATGGCACACTGTGAAATTGCCTCCCCCGCCCCGTGAGCGCATGGGGGCTGTGGCCGCGTCAGGGTGATGCCTGGCTGAGCCTCCGAAGCCCTTGGAGCTGGAGGGCCAGGGAGAGTTTAGCCCGCTTGGCAAGAGCAGGCTGGCATGGGCACAGTGACAGGGTGCTGGGCCTGGCACGGGAGGGTGGAGGTCCTCCGGTCCCGGGCACATCAGACTGTCTTACTGATTCAGCACACAGCCCAGGGTCCCGACCAGCCGGTGCTGAGGAACAAATGGGCATTGAACTACAAACCCTGCCTCCGGAAAGCCGTTCCCAGCTCCCCCAGCTCCCTCTCTGAGTGCCTACAACTCAAAGTGCTTATTTTCCAGGGCTTGGCTGCTCCCCCACTGATGTCTCAGAGGGCCAGAGGAGTGGTGGCGGGTGGCAGGGCTGCCATGGACAGTTGTGTGTGTTGTAACCTGCAAAGCCTGCTAGCAGGGGCTGGGCCACTGCTTTGAACTCGTTCCCTTGTAAGGGGTTAAATGGGTGCTGCTGACCCGTCCTGGAGTCTGACTTGGCGAGCTTGGCCCGGCCTCGGTGCACATTACGAACGACATTCAGAAATTCCACCTAAAAACAACAGCGCAGCCATCCAGCCCACTGACGAGTGATGGGTCCTGTCCCGGCTTTCAAAGCAAATCCCAGGATTAGGCGCCTCCTCTTCTGCAGGAGGCACAGCCCTGTCGCCCTGGGCCGCGCCCTGGCCAACTGCCACGTCCTCTCCTGTGATGGCCCAGGCCTGGCTCCCCCTGGAGGCTGCGGGCGGAGGAGGGCGGTGCCAGGCTCTGGGCCAGGGGCACAGAAGAGACCGCAGAGCAGAGACGGGCCGTGTCTGATGGCCGCTGTTACCCTGTCCATGCGAGGGCGCCCTCTGCCCCAGGGTCACAGACATCCCCACCCCGGCTGACTGGGTGACCTCGGTGGCTCTGTCTCTGCCAGGAGCTGATAGAGCCAGGTGACAGGGCCTGGGACGCACCCGTGGGGACACTGCCCAGCCCAGACCTGGCAGTGAGGGTGCTGGAGGTGCCTGTCCCTCTGACCTGGACCTCGTGGCACAGGCCCTGTAACCTGCTGTGGCCACAGAGCCCGGCGGGTGATGCCACTGAGCATCTGAGGCGCCTCCACGGCTGGGAGGGCAGCGGCCCAGGGAGATGGGAAGAGGGAGCTCACCGTGCCTGCCGGGGTCCCCGTGGCCACACGCCGAGTCCTGGGGACTGTGTGGCAGGGGTGTGATGAGCTGTGCCGGTCGGGGGCACCGTGTAGGGTCCTGAGACTCAGTGGAGACAGGAGGGCTCAGGGCGGGCGGGGGCCCAGTGCCCAGGTGGCAAGACCAGGGTCGGGCCAGGGCCAGTGGGAGATGGTCCAGCTGCGTTCCCAGCGGTGGCCGCTGTATGGACTCCAGAGCTGGCACCGGCGCTGCTCCCTGCCCTGTTCCTGCCATCTGGAATACGAAGCACGGAAGGCAAGGATCTGTCTGTCTGTCTGTCTGTCCTGGTTACTGCTGCATCCCTGGGACACAGCACGGGCGGCAGGCGGGGTCTCCGGTCTAAGGCTCAGCAGCCCGACCTGCCCCTGGCCCCAAGTCTGCCCCTGATCCCGTCCCTCTGCCGTCTGGCTCCAGGCCCGGATATGCCACAGCCTCTCTCCTCTCCCCACCTTTAGCCAAGGCCTCTTCCTCCTCTTCCTGATAGACTGTGTAGCCTTCAAAGCCCTGCTCAGCCCTCACTTCCCCTCAGACACCGTCTGTGCACCTGCAGGATTCCTGGTTCTTTCTCCTGCTCCGACAGAACCGGGGTGAGCCGGGGACCCTCACCGGCCTTCCCTGCGTTGGGCCTGCTCTGAGACGCTTGCAGGCATTAGGACGGGGCAGGTGTAGATCCCTGCACACGGCGCTTTCTCTTCCGGATGTGGGGACAGCAGGTACAAAGGCCCCGGGGCCGGTGGGCCTGTGGGCTGCACCCGGGGCAGAGCCACAGAGAGGCGGCAATGTGGGCAGGGCCCGGAGGCCATTGGATTCAACACCTCTGCCTCGGCTCTTCCACCGAGCAGGTGGGAGCCGGGTAAAGGTTTCAAGGCAAGGTTGCCCTGATGCTTGTGGGGGCCGCTCTGGGGGTGGATGGCTACTCGCCACCCAGGCTGGGAGACACAAGGAGGTGCTGGCTGGTGCCAGCGAGGCCGAGAAGCTTCCATGCTCAGATGGAGCAGAGCCCCTTGGCGGGGAGAGGGCTAGGTGACAGGGAGATGGGAGCAGCTGGCTGCGGAGGGGCCGGAAACCAAGGGGACACAGGGTGCCAGGGAGGAAACTGAGGCAGGGCGTCCAGGTTCTAGGTGATAATATGAGTTAGGCGCCTGCTCTGTGGTAAATGGGGACCAATGTGGGTTCCTGCTGGTGTGACCTCCCCCTGTGACCTTGAGCGGGCAGCATTTGATGCCCAGTCTGGCCAGTCCTGAACTCTCAGAGCTGTCCCCTGTGTCCCACACCAGCCGTGAACCCAGTCCTCAGAGCAGCTACCTAATAACCATTCAGCCGACAGCCGAGGATTCTGGGTGTCTCCGCTGTGCTGGAAGCGTCCGTCCGAGTAGGACACCAGCTTGGAAAAGGGACCCTGGAGAGGCTTCACTTTGGCTGGCAGAACCACTTCCTGTCCTCATGGAAGGGTTTGTTGACAACAGAGAGAAAGGATGTCCTTTCCAGCCTGGGTGGGACCCAGCCCGCTGGAACGCGCCAATGCTGCCCTTGTGGGAAGATCACAGAGTCCAGGGCACCCTGTTCTTGTCTCTCAGGGAGGGTGAAGGCACCCGGCTACCCTGCCCACGCCCTTGCACTGGTGCCCGTGCCCAGGGCCCCCCCACCAGCTCAGTGCCCTCTGCTACTCCAGCCCCAGGCTGACACCTGCAGGAAGGGGGTGGTGGCCATGGATGGACTGCCAAAACCCCCGTGCACTGCCAATGTTTCCCTCCGCATTTCCGCCCTGGGCTTTCGCTCATTCGGCTGCCATCCCAGGGCGTCTACTCTGCCTCTCAGGAGGCCTGGGGTGGGGGGCGCATGTATAATAATCAAGAAATCCGAGCGATGAGTTTCGCTGAGACATGCTGAGTGACATTTGGTATTTTAACTATGCGGCCCGGACACCTGTCCTCTCCCCTCCCCAGCCATGGCTCTGGGCAGGCGGCGCCAAGCTTGGCCCTTCAACTCCGATCGCTCCGGGGCTCGGGCTGTCTTCCGGTCGCCCTTGCCGTAGGCTGTGTCTCAGCTCCGAGCCGTATGTCCTGGGAGTGTCCTGCCTGACGTGTGGTGTGGTGGGTGACAGGGGGTCGGAAGGGACTGGGCAGTTCCCTGCCCCGTTCGCTTGGCATGTGGGACAGGCTACTCTGAGAGCCCCGCTTTGTCCCGCACAGATGAAGGCGACCGTCTGTTCACCCCCTGGTTGCACAGCCTGTCTGTCTGCACCCTCATGCGTTGCTTTGAAGGTCAAGTTCAGCGTTCCAAATCCAAAGTGGTCCAGAAAGTAAAACTCTTTAAATGCTGGGGGTGACGTCACGAGTGGGAAACTCCACACCATGAAACCTTGCTCTGTGCACAAAATTATGAGACAGAGTAGAGAAAGTATTTCCAGGATATGTGAATAGGTGCGTGGGGACAAAAATGAATTTCCTGTTTAATCTGGTTCTGTGTTCAAGACAGCTGGTTGTATAGATGCAAGTGTTCCCGTGTGCAGAATGCTGGTCCAGAGAGTCCGGAAACTGTGTCCTCCTCCTGGGCCCACTGCTCTTGGTCCTACCTTGGTCCACTGAGCCCACGGGGACCGTGACTCCTGCCCGGGACCCTCCCCTGTTGGCTTCTCTTCAGTGCTGCTCATACATGTGATGTGCAAGAGCTCATGGGGTGCCCGGAGGAGCCTCTGGTCATACTTCACTTCCCTGACCGTGGCTGGTGGCACAGGGTGGCCACTGAGTCCGGACCCCGAGGCGTGGCCGTTCTGTGGCCCATCTTCCTTCAGTGTCTGAGATCTCAGTGGCTTTGGCTGCTGCTCGACTTCTCAGTGCTTTCTTTCTTTCTTTTTTTTTTTTTTTTGCTTTTTGGAGACAGGGTCTCGCTTTGTAGTTCAGGCTGGCCCTGAGCTCACTATGGTGCCCAGGCAAGCCACCGCGAACTCAGCAATCCTCCTGTCTCTGCCTCCCGAGTGCTGGGATGACAGGCGTGAGCCACCACGTCCGGCATTGTGGTATGCAGTGTTGATTGTTGGTGGGCGTGTGTCCACGCCCAGCATTCTATGTGGTTACCGGGGATTGAACTCAGGACCTTGCGCTTGTGAGGCAGGCGCCGGAACCACTGAGCTAACCCTCCGGCCCTCAGTGCTTTCTTTCTTGGTGATCATTTTCATGCTTAGAAGCTGTGCTTCTTGCTGAGTCTTTAGTTCAGTGTGTCAGACACGCAATAGGCCTGAAAACCACTAGGTAAGGTCTGGCACCTGTGATTCGTCAGCTGCGGGGCAAGAGCGCCCTGTGCAGAGACAGCACGTCTCATCCAGCGTCAAAGGGAGCAGCCTTTCCTGTCTGACGGCCGCTCCCTGCACCCCGCCTGTGAGTCAGGGCCCCGGGTCTCCTGGCTGCCGGCGCGTGGCTCTCTGTGCCAGTCACTCTGTGCCGGTCAGTGCGGGGCTGCGACTCAGGTCTCTACAGATCAGCGTCTGGAGTGGGGTCGAGGACAGCACCTCGCACAGATCCCGGGGCTGACTTTTCACGGTTCACGATCAGATGGTGGAAGAGCCGGGAGACAGCCTGAGGGGCCAGACGCAGGGGCCACAGACACCACAGAGTTCTCCCCGGGGGAGGGAGCGGCAGGCCTCGCACTCGGGATCTTGCATCAGCTGCAGTTTCAAAGCGGAGCCAAGACAAGAAGATGATGCCCCGAGGGGCCTGCATTTTTCAATGGGGGGAGAAAAGGCTTAATTATATTTTTAAGAGGCACAGACATGCCGAAGAATACCAGCCGCGTCGGAGACCCGGAGGAGAAATGCCACGGACTAGGATTTAGAAGATGAACACAGTTGAACTCAGCACTGTGCCCTCTTTCTTCCCCTGAGCCCTTGCAAAGGTGGGCAGGGGAACCCAGCAGTGGGCTGGGCCAGCCAGGTGTGGAAATGCACCTTCCTCTTCGTCCTGCGTTTTGCTGCTAGAACGGCCAATCCAGCGAAAGCCACCCTCACCCAGGGCCTTCTGTGGCTCCCCTGTCCCTCAGGACAATTCTGTCTTCCTCCCACTCAGTAGTCGCTGCCAGACTCCTGCCATGTGTCTGCCCAGGGCCTGGGCTAGAATCAGCAAGCCAGACCCCAGCTCAAACAGCAGGGCAGCTGTGAGACCTCGCAAGGCGCAGGCGCAGTGTCACAGCTGAAAGACCAGAGACTGTGGGACCAGAGGAGGCCGTGGAAGACTTCGTGCTTCAGCGTTTGGGTGGCCCATGCCTGACGCCTGACAGATGCCGAAAGTACCCATAGGATAAGGGGGCAGATGGGGCTTTGGGTTGGGCTTTGATACCTCTGCAAAGCCACATATGGCCGAGTGTCCTTTCTTCCTCTTCTCCCTGGCTCTCTTCAGTGAGGGTCTGAGCTCACAGGGCTCTGGGGCCAGGCAGGGAGAAAGCCAGGAGCTGCCCCAGCCCCTAGCTCCATGAGTCAAAGAAGGCAAGACCCCTGAGCAGCCTTGGTCACCCCTCCAAGACTTACCCCAAACTCACAGCGCTCCTCTTGCTGTGCACACATGTGTGTGTGTGTGTGTGTGTGTGTGTGAGACAGGAAGCAGTTAGCTTCCCGGCAGTGGTCCCGTAGGTGTGGGCAGCACCCAGAGTGACCACTCAGAGGGGAATGTCGTGCCGGGGCCCGGGAGATCTAAGTCCCTCCCTGCCCTGAGGTTCCTTGGGGGAACCGGTCCCCAGATGTGGCATGGTCCCTGCTAACCCCCAGCACCCCTCTGCTCTCTCCCCAGGTGTCGTGCGCCAAGTGCGGCCCATCGTGGGCCCCTTCCACGCCGTCCTGAAGCTGGAGATGAACTACGTGGTCGGGGGTGTGGTCTCCCACCGAAATGTGGTCCACGTCCACATCTTTGTCTCCGAGTACTGGTTCTGAGGGCAGCGCCCAGCGCGGCTGAGGGCATCAGCCAAGTGCAGGCGCTCGGGACTGCTGGGCTCCTGGCTGTACTGCCGCTGGGCAGCCCTGGTGTCCTGTGTTGGTGTGCAGTGTTAGGCCCAGGCGCGTGGCACTGAGCGGGGCACGTCCATCCATCTAATGTATCTGATGTTTAATGCTGTTGGGTTGAAAACCTTGTTTATTTTTTTTAATGCAAAGGGTACATTTCTCTGCCTATGGGTTGGGCCACGCCCACAGGACCAGGGACACTAGACGTTCAAATGCCAAGAGAAAACCAGTTCTTACCCCAAATATATGAATGTTATTTTAATACTTTTTTTTTTTTGCCAGTCAGATATGCATGTTCCTAGTTCAGGGCTGCTAAATGGTAGCACCACACACACATTCCATTCTTCCTGGAAGCAGTGTGGCAGCCGTGTCCCCCAAAAAACTGTAGTTATCTTGACCGGCAGGAAAATCTCTTGGGAAAGACTCAGATGACATTGGGTGTGGCCCCAGGGTGCAGCAGGGGCCCAGCGGGGTTCCCTGCATTCTGCACCCACCTTTTCTATAGGTGAAAAATAAACAGCTTTGTGATCTCTGGATGGCCTGTGTGTGAGAGTCCTCTAAGATGAGCTCCAGCTGCGTGGTGCACACCTGGAATCCCAGCACTGCGGAGGCTGAGACAGGCGGATCCCCATGCATCTGAGGCCATCTCGGGCAACATAGGGAATCCAAAGCCAACCTGAGCTACGGAGTGTGAACCTGTCTCAGAAAAAGCCTCAGTCACTTCTCATTGCTGAAACAAAATACCTGACGTCCAGAAGTGAAAGGAAGATTTATTTCAGCTCACAGTTTGTAGAGGTTTCAGTCCATAGTCAGCTGGCTCCAGGGCAGAGGGGCACGGTGCAGCGGCAGGGCAGAGGGGCATCGCAGAGGCAAAACAGTCCACGGCATGAGAGGCAGAAGGCAGCAAGCAGCCGCAGCCATGGCCTTCTGTTTTCCCCTCTTATTTCATTCAGGCTACCAGCCTTTTGGGTGGTGCCACCCACCGCCAGGGTAGGGCTTCCACTATCCATATCCAGAGTCCCAGTATTACCCTAGAACCAGCCAGCTCCGAAAAGCCCCACCTGTGATCCCATGAGGCCTTGGAGGGACATCCAGATAAAAGCCGTAACAAAAGAAAAGAAAAGGAAGAGAAGAATGATAGGCTTCTGCGAACTCAGTCCTCCAATAGGAAAAACAACTGGGAATCTTCCCAAAAGCCACTTCAAAGCCCTTTCTGCCCAGCTTGGCCATGGGAAATACTTCTCTTCACATCATTTCCAACACCGTGCTGTCTTGTTTTGTTTTCTATTCCTGTAATAAAATACTAGAGACCAAGTAATTTATGAAGAATAGAAGTTATTTGGTGCATGATTCTGGTTCTGGAGGCCAGGAAGTTCCAAGGACAGGGTCCCCATATCTGCCCAGCATCTGACAGGGACCATGTGCTACGTCACAGTGTGGCAGGGGACATCAAGTGGCAAGTCAGGTAGTGCCAGCTCCTGTGTCTCTTCTTCTTCTAGAGCCACTAAGGGCATCACGGAGACCCTGTCCACATGACTTCAGTGGCCCCTGGCCACTGCCCTAAGGCCCCACCTCTAAATCCCAGTAGCGTATGAGTCTGGGGATTCAATTCCCAGAATGTGAATTTCTGCAGCCATGCAGCCCTGCACAAACCCACCCTCTAGATGCATGGCAGAGTTGGCTACATACCCTCATCTGGTGCTGCTGGCAGCTCACAGGGCTCTGTGGCATCTCTCTGACTTCTAGTGTGTTCCTCTGGCCCTCTGACCCTCTCTGGAAGTCACTGTGGTGACATTGGCTCTTCCATAAGGAGTGAAGGCTGCGGTTCACACAGCGCCCCTGCTGGACCCTGGGCTTGTGTCAGGCAGTTGGCCAAAATGCCCAGCGATATGGACACAACCAGGTCCGACCTCTAGACAGGAAAACTGAGGCTCAGAGAGGGGAATTCAACAGCCAAAAGTCACACAGCTTTGCAGAGACAAAGGTGCTAAAGTGGGGATTCGAATTCAGGTTGTGTGACTCAACCGGCGACTGGGAACCTTCGAGACATTCTGACGATAGAAACAGCCTGCTGTGGCACGCATGCCATAGGTTCCCACCACAGCTTCCAACTGTCAGAGCAGAAGTGGATGGACGGAACTTCCTGAGTGGGCTGAGTGACCTCAGCTGGGGGCACGGAGGTCCCCACACTCCAGGGGCACTGGGACCTGCAGGACTCAGAATCGGGGCGCCATCCTCCCACAGTGCTCTGCTCCAGACCCTCCCCGCTGGTTCTCTTGTGAGGCATGGGCCTCCCCACACCCTCTCGTCCTGGCCCTAGTGCCCCTCAGCAGCCTGGACGCTGGCCCTGGCTCAGATCGCAGCCCACGCCTGGACGTCGCTGTCACTGCAGCGTTGCTGTGGCTGATGTGGGGGATCTCCACTCGGTACTGCTCTCAAGAGCATGGTCTTGGCCACCTTTGGGAGCCCCAGGATTTCTGAGGTTCCTCTTTTGGGACAGTGGTCAGTTCAAGCCAGGCCTGAGTGAGCCATGCAGGACTTCTGAGGTCTCGGCAGCATGAGCGGTGGGAAGGCTGGAAGGTAAAGGAAGCCGCATCCAGCTTCTAAACTGCCCTTCCTGCTTAGGAGAGAAGCAGGGGTGGCAGGAAATGGGAAGCACATGTGGCCCAGCAGCCCAGCAGCAGCCTGGGGGAAGGCAAATCTGGAGTAGCTGGGCAGTATCGGGCCAGATTCCTCAATCCCTGGAGTGATGGCTGGAGCTTTCTAATTCCTGAGGGAGGAGCGACTGGGCTGGCAGAATCCCTGGCTAACTCTGTGCAAGGCACCACGTCTCGCTAGGCGTTTAGTGGGAGCTGAACTGCCATTGGTGGGCAGAGCCACACCTCCTGGTGTTGATTGGCTCTCAGGTGAGCATATGACCCAAAACAGCCAATCAGGGCTTTTTCTGAGGGGGCCTTCAGTAGCAGGGCAGTGAGGGCTGGGCGCAGGCAGCAGGTTGGGTAGCAGAGAACAAGAGAGGGCACTGAGGGCTGGCCCTACAGTGCCAGTGTCTGAGCCTCAGTCTGTGCATCTCGAAGGGGAGATGGTAAGCCTGCGGTGGCAGTGAGGAGCCCTGCAGACCATGAGGACGGGAGCGCTCTCGAGCAGGAAAGTGCAGCACACGTGCGAGAGCTCTGCTCATTAACCATGAAAGTCAAGTTGATGATTGGTGCCACTGCCAGCAGCGCTCGTGACTGTGCTCTGGAGGGCTGGTGTCTTTCCAGTCCTACGTTTTCATTTCTTCGTCATCGTGAGAGACTCAGCAGACAGGCGTGTAAGTACACAGGAGGCTACTTCTTCACATTCCCTGGCACGCCATGGTCGCCACCTGACAGTTTGAGAAGTTTCTTTCAAGGAAACTGTCACGGTGCAGCTAATGAGAGCCAGAGGTGTGTATGGGACCCTCACAACATGATTTCACCTTTACTGTTTTCTGAGATGGGATCTCCCTGTGTAGTTCATGTTGGCTTGCAACTCACTGCAATCCTCCTGCCTCAGCCTCCTGAGTGATGGGACTACAGCCATACTTGACTCCTGGCGTGTGTGTGTGTGTGTGTGTGTGTGTGTGTATGTGTGTGTGTGGTCCTGGGAAATGAATCTAGGGCCTTTGCACTCAGCTACATCTCTAAACCTTTTTCTTTTTTAATTTTCTATTTCTATTAGTAGATTAGCAAAAATGTTTCAACCCGGGGTCTTTGTGTAAGGCCTTCTTGTGCTTTTATAAATGGATTTTCCAAGGGCCGGGGTTTTAGCTCAAGTGGTACCACACCCACTGTGGAAGCACGAGGGCCCAAGTTTGATCCCCGGTACTGCAAAAAAAAAAAGAAAGAAAGGATTTTCCTTTAGCAATATCCCCTCAATTATTTTGCTCCAAGGTCTCACTTGAGATGGGATCCCCAAAGATGGGCATGTGGCACACACCTGTAATCCCACCTCTCTGGGAGGCTGAGGCAGGGAGATCATTTTCAAGCCCAGACTGGCCATTTAGCAGTATCCTGCCTCAAGCTGAGAATAACCACAGGGGGCAGCTGTAGGGATGAAAGGAAATGATGACGTGGAGCACGTAGCGAAGTGTCCCCAGCGGGTGCACAGTAGGTCCTCAGACAAAGTCCGCTTCACGGTGCTGCTCTTTGAAGGTCAGCGTGGGCTGAGGCAGGGGCCAAGGCAGGTCCTTCCCCCGGGGCCTGTCCTTGGGCCCCAACCATGGGCCGCCAGCGCCCGAGAGCCTGCTCTTCCCAGTGCCGTCAGCTTCGGGGGCAGCAGGACGGCTCGAGGGCGCTCGTGTGCCAGACGCCTGGGGCCAGTCTGTGAAAAGGGTAAGGACTCGTTTGAACAGCTTAAGCCGAGCTCTGCAGCGCCGAGTCGCCGTGCGCATGTGGTGGGCGCTGGAGGTCAGGAAGGAATGTTTTCCGCTCTGAGGAAGAAGACATTCCTGCCAGCAGTCGATGCCTGCACCGGCCAATCTGCACAGTCACATAACTAATTGTGTGCAGCTAAGTCACCCCAGGAGGTGGGTATGGGGAGCCTGACTCCCTCTGCCCTGGAGAGGTGCCAGGCTGTCTCTGTGCCCGAACTGCGGTGTACCCAGAGCTGTCCACCAGATTTCAGGAGCAGGTCATTGCAGGGCCTGGTGGCCTCTCAGTAAGTGGCCTGTTGGCTCTGCTGGGCCTGGCACAGGCAGTTCTTGGGGCCGAAGCTGTGCCATAGAGCTGGAAGGAGGATATCTGTGGCTCTGTGGCCTCAGGTGACAGGCGTGGTCTGGGGGCACAGACCTGGGTGCTGCGGGCTTCGATGAACACAGGGTTGGCCCAGCGTTGCTGCCTGGACCCGTGGACCTCCTTCTTCCTCTGTCTGCCTCCCACTCTTCCTCTGCAGACAAGCTGGGCACAAGGCTCAGGTCTTTGTCTGTCCCTGGCATTTCCTATAAGCCCAGGAGAACCCGGTGTGTGGTGCCGAAGACGGAGCCCCAGGGAAGCCAGGAGCCCCTCTCCGCCACCCACACACCACACACGCAGACTCCCACCGTCCGCGTCCAGAAGCTTTTCAGCCCCTGAAACAGAGGCTTCCGTTGCCCCTCCTTCCAGCCACCAGAAGACACCTCCCCATCCCCCAC